>JAKTTW010000030.1:0-134380 GCA_030560525.1 Diutina catenulata
GAATTTTCGACCTATCGAGGGTAAGTTCTCGTGACTAATGAACTGAAGATAAGTGCCTACGAATTCCGCTGAATTTGACTAGTACCCTATAATTTTTCTAAAAAATATTGGAACGACTGTAACCCTTCAACCTTATTTCCGGGCCGCAATCGTAGATGCATCGGAATGGAAGCCCTGGTCGCGAATCACTACGCGACGCACCCACCCCCCGTCGCCCCTGGGGGATCCGCGTACGGACCCGCCCCTCCCAATCGGGCACATCCCCCGCCTGCTGCCGTCTGCCTCACCCCACCAGATCTCCCGACACTCCCGTTACAGCAATTTGTGCCCGAAATTGTCACCGATGGCCATTGTTTTGCTGTGGGCATTTTGTAAACAAACACCCTGCAGATGTCCCGCGTGCATCGCCAGCGACATGGAGTTCATGGGGTACGCGTCCGCAGGGCCAGGCCCCAGCCCACCACCGCCGTAGACCCACCCCCCTGTAGCCCGTTGACACCCGCCCGCGCCGTTGCACAATCCTGTCATCATCCTTCGCAGCATTGACGAACCCAAAGCCCCGGTATTATCACCTGCAGATGAAACACGGACGCCAATTACAGCGAAATGGTAAAGACAACGCTGCTCAGGGGCTCGCCAGACAATAGTGCCGGAGCCCAGGGTGAAACACGCGCCCGCCACCGGGCCCCAGCCCTCGCATTGTCCGGCAAAGATCGCTGTTCGCTGCCCGTCCACGGCTGGGCACTGGCTGCTAAAAAATAATTCGCGCCCGTGATAAACAACGTTTAAAAGGGGCTTGTTCGCCCCTCCAACGCGTTTCCACCGCAAAAAACGCTGCTGACCACTGCCATGCCCAGGAAGGGGTTCTTTGGACGGTTCAGCCACAAAAAAACGCCGCTGGCCGCGCTGCTGGCGCCCACGGCCACCGACTTGGCCGGTGGGTACGACCACATCTCGCTGCCCATCGTGCTCCGCCAGCTGGGCTTCGACCTGGCTCCCGGGCTGCCGTTCCTGGCGGTGCTGGCGCTGTACCTGCCGCCCCCGGTGCCCAGACGCGAGAGCGTGCCCAGTTTGCCCCCCACGCCCAAGCAGCGACGCATCGTGCTGACGATCGAGGAGACGCTCTGGGGCGACGACGACGACCGCGAGGCGTACGAGCAGACGCTCAAAACAAGCCCCAAGCTGCCCATTGTCCAGATCAGCCCCATGGGCGCCACCAGCCCCATCGTGCACGCCGCGCGCGACAGCACCGACTTGGACGCGTTGGAGCGGTCCAAGCTGATTGCGCTGGTGTTCACCACCTTCTCCACGGGCACGGGCAGCGCCACCCCCGTGCGGCTCGCGGCGGTGGCGGAAAGCGACGCCGAGGACGCTCCGCAGGCGGGGCGCGACGGGTTGTTGCCCGCGTGCGAGATCGAGCCCGAGAAGCTGCCGTTGGCGGTGGACACGCGGGCCAAGACGGCGCTGGGGGTGGTGTTCGGGTCCGAGCTCGTTTCCCCGGTGGAAAAACTGGTTTCTCCGGTGGAAAACGGGCACTTTGCGAGCCCCCCGGAAAATAGCGAAAACGCCGGTGAAAAACTTGAAAAACTTGAAAATTCAGGCTCTCCGGGCTCTCCGGTGGCCTCGAGCCCGGGCGACCCCCACGACCCCGCGAGAGCACCGCTGACCGACCCCACCGACATCAGCATCACCAACCCGCACATCGAGGCGTACCAGCCCGCCCCGAAGCCGCAGATCGTCACGGTGCCACGGGACTTGCCGCGGGACTTGCCGCTGGCGACCCCGCTGACGGTGGAGGACGTGTACCGCGACGCGTACATGCTGTTGATGGACCACCACCAGGCGGTGGTGGACCGCCAGCGACGCGACATCGCCCAGTTGCAGCGCCAGTTGCAGCACGAACGCGACCGCAACCGCGACTTGCTCAACATGGTGACGCTGAAGAAGCTGGCGGAGCTGCCGGCGCCGCTCAAGCCGTTCCGCAACAAGTTCATTGTGCCGATGAAGATCGTCAACCTGCCGCAGGCACACGACGCGGTGGAGCTCGATCCCGTGGACGCCGACGTGCCCACGCTGACGCCGATGACGCTGTTTGCCCGCGACGACGACAAGCGGCTGACGGCGTTCTATCTGTGCAAGCTGGTGCTCGACGACCTGGGGGTGTTTGAGGAGATTCCGTTTGAGCCGTTTGTGGGCCACCGGCTCGACGCGCTGGTGGAGGAGATCCACAAAGGCTACGAGGCGGTGGAGAAGGGGGTCCACACAGGCTACCTGGACGAGGTGGGAGCCCACGCCGGCTACGAGGTGGCGAAGGAGGTGGAGGTTCACGCAGCCTACCCGGAAGAGGCGGTGGAGGAGATCCACTCAGGCTCCCTGGACGAGGCAGAGGTTGAAGCCCACGCAGCCTACCCGGACGAGGCAGAGCTCGGGGCCCACTACCCGGACGAGATCGGAGCCCACGAGGTCGAGGCCCACGACTACCTGGACGAGGCGCTGGCGCCCGGAAACCTGATGGCGCTGGCCCCCCACCTGCCGCAGGACGTCACCACCCCCACCATCGTGCTGGTGCCCGAGTTTGCCAGCAACAACCCGTTCAAGGACATGCCGCTCGACGAGCTGCTGCCCCAGGAGGCGCTGCCCGCGGCGCTGCTGGTGTATCTGCCGGTGAAGGAGGTGAGACGCTCGCGGTTCCTCGACATCATGGAGGTGGCGCGTGCGTACGACGCCGAGGTCAACTCGGTGGACGACGACGTGTTTGACTTTGAGCCCCCCGTGGAGCCGGTGTCGAGCATGACCACCCCGGGCGTGGCCCACCACGACAAGTTCTAATGCATTGCACGCGAGTGCTGGTTAATATAGAAGACACAGTCTAATTAATATCGACAATGAGAGAGAGGTAGGGATGGGTAGGAATGGGGTAGGGATTGGGTAGAGAACGAGGTAGAGGTTGATCAGGTAGAGATTGATCGGGTGGAAAGATTGCTCGAGAGAGATTGATCTTAGCGTAGAGATTGGTAGAGATTGATCAGGTGGAAAGATTGATCGAGAGAGATTGTAGAGATTGACCGGGAGAGAGATTGATCGCGTAGAGAGATTGTCTTAAAGAGATTGACCGAGATTCATCTTGAGACTAGATTGACGCTGTGCTGACGGGTATTGTTCGTGAGCAAATAAGGTTGGTGGTCGTAAACGGAGATCACATGGCTGGGACAAGTGTCTGCGTCTGTGTGGGGCTGCCTCGAAGGTCGCGCGCGCGGTGGGTTGATGGGGTTGGTGTGGGTTGGTGTGTGGGTGAGTATACGTGGTGTTTTCAGAGCTTTTGGCTACGTAGCATTAAGCAGTTGAACAGCGGTTGGTGACCGCATGAGGCCCAAATGGGAAGCGTGATCTGGACGCGGACAGCTGTACGAATCATGAGATGCTGCGATAAGGGTTCAGACAGTCAGCGCGAGGAGTGGAGCAGCCCAAAGCGGCACAGAGGGTGCATTTAGGGTGGAGCAGGTCTAGGCCCCATTGGGAAATAATGCCCAATATCGAACCACAAGGGAGAGGTGGTGAAAAGGGGTGGAATAAAAGTCTCAAGAGCAAAAAAAGGGGTTTTCCGTGTATTTCCAGTCTCTCGAAAAACCACAACCACTTTTATAACCACCCCACGCCCTTGGAAGCACTCTACGTTGGGACCATGTTTCCTTGAGGTTCTCGTCCTGCATATAATTTGGCTGCAAAAATGGTTGCAAAAATGGTCACCAAAATGGTCTCCAATATGGTTGCAAAAATGCGTCTAAAATGGTTGCAAAAGCCTCCAAAATGGTTACAAATGGTTGAAGATGCACCTTTAATCCATACCCCATACCACCCAACCACCACTACTACTCCTCTCATCGTCTACTTTATTACTGTACATCACGCGGGCGAAAACTCCTTGATCTCGTTCTCGTCCGCCACAAGACCCATCACGTTCAAGAACATGTTCATGTTGTTCAACAAGTTCAGCTTGCGGTACGCCTGCTGCGGGTCCAGCGCGTCCAACGCCTTGGCCCGCTTCATGGTGCCAAAGATCTCGTCGCGCACCTCGTCGACAAGAATCCGCTGGTGGTTCAACTTGCCGCCGCAGCACAACGTGGCCAAAAACTGCCAGATGTAGTTCTCCAGCGTCAGCCCGTCGTCCACGTCCTCGGGATGCGGCGGGAAGATCTGGGCGATCTTCAGCTCAAGCAGCGTGAACAACTCGTCGTAGCACAGCTGCCACAGCAGGAGCTCCGTGGCCAGCAACCGCAGCTCGCCGATGATCAACATCGCCCGCAGCACAAGCGTGGTGAGCACCTGCACCCCGATCTTGGTCGTCAGCACAAAAGGCACGTTGTTGTGCTCGACAAGAATCACAAGCAACCCGATGATCTCGTTGAACTTGAAGTCCAACACCGCGTTCATAAGCACCTTGGAGAACGTCATCGTGTACGCGTCCACCAACTTGGCCACCGCCGCAGGCACCTTGTGGTCCGGGTGGGTGGTGTACAGCCCCTGCTTGATCACCGTCAAGTTCTCCAAGTTGGACATCACAAGCGTGACAATGGTGAGCACCTGCTCGCGCAGCAAAAACTTGACGAGCCGCAGCAAAATCTTGAGCATCTTGTTGTAGTTGAGGCACTGGATGAACGGGTTGACCTCCTCCTCGTCGTCCCCCAGCAGCAGCAGCTGCTCGAGCACCCGCAACAGCTCCCACAACGCGGTGGTGTCGACGTTCTCCGCGGTGCGCAGCTCGCTCTCCACCGCCATGAGGTTGGAGATGATGTTCTCCAAGATGGCCAAGATGTCGCGCTTCAGGTAGCGGCGCTGGTCGTGGCGCGGCGCCAGCATCAGCGGCAGGCGGTCCTTGCGCAACTGGGCCACGAGCGGCGCCGCTGCGTCCTCGAGCACCGCCAGGTCCGACGCCTGGGTGCCCGCCTCGGCCTCCTCCTGCTCGATCTGGCGCTTGGCGGCCTGGCTGAAGATCTCGAGCTGCTGGCGGGGCTTTTTGCCCAGCCCGAACGAGATCTTGCCGAGGGCGCCCTCCTTGGCGTACTGGGTCAACTTGGGCCGCTCCTTGGCCACGGTGACCGCCTTCTGGACCTGCTGCTGCATCCGCTGGAGCGCCACGTCCGCGCGCTTGTGGCGGCCGCCAAGACGGTGGCCCAGCTGCTCGAGGTACGCCTGGGCAATCAGGTTGTGCTCGTTCAGCTGGGTGGCGCCGTACGCGTTCTGCTTCGGGTGGATCACCTTGAACACCTGCGCGTAGAAGTCCTCGTTGTAGGGGTCCTCGGTGACGATCTGCGACAACTGGAACCGGGTGACAAAGTCCTTGTCCTTGGGGTTCATGATGCCCAGGTACTTCATGATGCGTGCCACCTTTTCCTGGCGCTTGTGGAGCTTCTCCTGCTGCTCGGGGGTCAACTCGTCGAAGTTGACCCGGTCGTGCGACGGGTGGTGCCCGTGGCGCGCGGGCAGCGGCAGCGAGCCCTTGGCGGGCTTCAGACCAAGCACGGGGAACTGCGAGAGGTCCGCCGGGGGGTGGAACTGCCCGGGAAGGGGCTGGCCGTGGGGCGGGACGGGTTGGCCGTGGGGCTGGACGGGTTGGCCCAGGACGGGTTGGCCTTGGATAGGCTGGCCCTGGACGGGTTGACCCTGGCTAGGCTGGCCCTGGATCTGCTGGCCCTGGATCTGCTGGCCCTGAATGGGTTGACCCTGGATGGGTTGGCCGGGCTGGCCCTGAGGCTGACCAGGCTGGCCTTGAATGGGCTGACCGGGCTGGCCTTGAATGGGCTGGCCGGGTTGACCAGGCTGACCAGGTTGACCATGCGGCTGACCAGGTTGTCCAGGTTGACCAGGCTGACCAGGTTGACCAGGCTGTCCGGGCTGACCAGGCTGACCCTGACCGGGCTGACCAGGTCCCATAAACTGGCCCATGGGCATGAACGGGGGCATCCCAGGCCCACCGGGACCACCGGGACCACCAGGCCCACCAGGAGCACCCATCCACTGCTGCGGCATCCCGGGAAACTGCCCGTACCCAGGCATAAACCCCTGCGGAGGCACCATGTACCCCATGGGCGGCACCATGAACTGGCCGGGGTGCGGTTGCTGGCCAGGCTGCGGCTGCGGAGGCACCCCCTGGTCGATCGCCGTCAACTGGGCCTCGATCTCCTCCAACAGCATGATCTTGCGGTCGCCACCCTCGGGCTGGGGGGACTTGTTTTTGACGGGGGCGTTGGACGAGCCCCAGAGATCCTCCATGAACTGGTCGTCGTTGATGGGCACCGCGGCCGCCAGCGCATACGACACCTGCTGGGGCGGCTGCTGCGGGGCCTGTTGCGGCTGGCTCAGGAACTGGAAGTTCCGGTCGAGCTGGTCGGTGCCCACGCCAAAGGTTTCGTCATTGAACTCGTCGTCGGCCTCCTTGAGGGTGTCGCCGAGCCCGTCGTACGTCTCCTGGAAGTCGAGTGCTTCTTGTTTGGGCGCGCCGGAGGCGTCAAACCCAAAGAACGACATGTTTGGTGGTTGCCGTTGGTAAAAAAGATTTTTATCGTCGACGCAGTGTGTGCAGGAGGGGTGGGGTGGTGGTGGTGGAGGGGTGGTGGTGAGGTGGTGGGAAGGGGTGGGCAATTGAGGAGTGGAGTTGGAGGAAGGAGAGGGAGTGGTTGGTTGGTTTGAGGTTGGGTTGATTGGGTTGGTTGTGGTTGCGTTGTTTGTGGTTACGTAGTTTTACTGTGGTTGGCTAGGTGGTTTGTTGTCTGTGCGGCTGCAACGGATCAAAACAGAAGACGTGGAGGTGGGGTTAATGTGGGGTGGTGGGGAGTGGGGAGAGGTGGGGAGTGATGAATTGGAATTAGCGGTTATTGTAGGTCAGTGTTGCGGAGAGTGTTGGGTCGGAGGGGTGAGTGGATTTGAGTGGGTGTATGATGTATACCTGTTTCGGACTATGCAGCCAAGCAGTGCCAAGGTATAGCGTTTGGTTACAGCACACTGACGTAGGAAATGGTACTAGATGATGGGTTTTGCTTATAAGAACTTGTAACCTGTTCAATTGATGCTTGCTTACGTTAGTCGTTCCGATCTCAAGCTAATTGTTCCTGGTGGAATCCATGGTGGAGAACACCTTATCTTGCGAACAGACTGGCTTTACTTCGTGTCGTCGGGCAATTCGATCACGTTCGCCGAATTGTTGCTAATGGGGGATCAAACCCGTTCAATTGATCCTTGCCTTGTGTATTTCTCCAGGTTCTGGCGTTATACCGTAACAAAGGTGTAGGAAAGATGGTCCCTTCTGATCTCAAGCTGATTGTTCCGATAGAATCCACGGTGGAGAGCACTTCACCTTACAAACAATTAGTATCGTTGGGCAATTACTCAGCGATTCGTTCGACGGATTGTTCCATCGCTACACTCTCACCAACCTGGTGGTATAATCGAGACGACCAACGAAACCGGACTATCTCCGCTGCTCCACAAGGACGACCAGCCATACAATACTATTACACCAGATTGTTAACTCGGGACTAAACCAGATCGTTAACTCGGGACTGTTTTAGATCGCTAACCCGAGGCTATTCTCCACAAGCCTCCCTACCTTCTATCGTCTATACGTTTACTCATCCCTCCCGCTACTCTATCTAAACGCGCTCGTAGCACAACACGTAGGCGTCCCGCGACGGGTGGGTGCGATTGGGCGTCTGCTGGCCCAACGGCACGTTCTCGTGCACCACACTGTCGTCGAAGTTGCACCAGAACGGGTGGTCAATGTTGTCCCGGTTGGTGGCCGTCTCCTGGTGGTAGGTCAGCTTGTTCACCGTGGCGGTGTAGTGGCCCGACTTGAGATTGCCGTAGTGGTTGATGATCCCCGAGAGTTTGTAGGTGATTGTCGGCGAAACGCTCAACAACGTGGGGATCTCAATCATCGTGTCGAGCTTGTCCGTCATCAGAAACATCAGGAACCGGCTAAAGTGCATGAAAAGCACCTTGGGGTACTTGACCACGGTGATCTTCTTGGTGGACGTCGCCGCCTTCGCCGCCTTGGCCAGCTTCTTGGTCTCCTTGGACGGCAGCTTGGCCCGCTTGCCCAACTTGAAAATCCCCAGCAGCTTGGGCGCAAACACCGGGTGGGTGTCGAGCGCGTGGGGCTGCTTGGTGCACTTGGGACAGTTCCACGCGTTGTCGCCCAGCAATATCTCGTCCGAGGTGAACATCCGCAAACACTCGCCAAGGTTGACCTGGGGCTTGGTGGGGAGGGCCAACGACAAGATCGTGAACGGCGAGTACAGCGTCAGCTCGTACCCACACTGGCCACACACCAACTTGTGCTGGACGTGGCCCTGGGTGATGTCGTGGATGGGCAGGCTGCCCTCGTGCTCGAGCAGCAGCCGCAACCACTTGAGATAGTCCTTGGTGTCGTTGGCAGCCACGTGGATGTCCCACCGCCGCACGTACTCCGAGAGCACCCGCTCGTACAGCGCGTCGGAGAGCCGGGTGGTGTCGCTCAACTCCTCGTGGAGCCGGTCCAAGCAGAACAAGAGGAACTCCTGCGCATCCTGCTGCTCGTTGGGAATGTTGAAGTCGGGCTTGATCTGGCTGACGATCCGCACAAACTTGGTGGGCGAGATCACCTGGCCCGCGTAGTTGGAGAACGTCTGGAGCAACGACGCGGTGGCGTCGGAGAGCAAGAGCACGTCGCGCTTGACGTTGCGGTTGGCGAGCTCCTGCTGGAACTGCGGCCGCCGGATGTAGTTGTGGTGGTCCTGGGCGAAAATGCGCTTGAAGTCGCCGATGCCAAAAAGCAACTGGATCGTCAGGTTGATGTAGCACGACACCCCGAGGTTGCGGAGGCCGCAGATGCGGTACGCCACCAGCGGCGGCGGCACGGGCTGGCCCTGGTACGTGGGCATGCGGTTGGTGCTCGACGGGCCGTACGAGGCTGGGGCGGGCGGCGCGGGCGGGCCAGACACGGGCCCAGCGGCGTAGGGGCCTCCGAACGCGGGCTGGCCGTGCGGTGGAGGCACCGGAGCGCGGTTGTACGCCTTGGGAGGCAGCGGGTAGTACGGTTGCGGGGTTGACTGTACCTGGGGCGGGGCCGAGTACGTCTGTCGTGGTTGCGGGCGGTCTGGTTGCGGGCGGTCGGGTTGCGGGCGGTCTGGTTGCGGGCGGTCTGGTTGCGGGCGGTCGGGTGGTGGGCGGTCCCACGGCTGTTTCAGCGGGCTCAGATACGGCTGGTACTGGCGGTTCTGGGGACTCTGGTGGGGTGGGGTCAGATCTACGCTGTAGCTGTGACTGTCGTGGCCAGTCTTGTTCCCGTTCGCGGCCAAGTTCCGCAGCGGACTGCTGTGCTTCAACCCGTTGGAAAGAGCGCGGGCCGGGTGGTAGCCCCGTGGTCGCGTGGGATCCCGCTGGGGCGGCTGGATGTAGTCGTCGTCCAAGTGCTCGTGGTCCGGGTACGGCGCCACCACCGAGATCTTCGGGTTCATGGGCGGCAACAGCGGCATCTCCACCGCAGCGCGCTTGGGCCGTAGCGGCAGCGTCACCTCGTAGTCGCCGGCAAACGTCGTCACCTCGGGCACCGCGGGGAACCGCTGCTCAAACAGCGCCACCGAGTCGTCCGACCCCTCAAACGAGAACGCATCCAGGCGGTCATTTGGGTCGGGCCGGCCCCTATTTATATTTTTTGGCCCGTAGCGGTCGGTCGCGTCTGAGAGGTCCTCCGCGGGTCTAGACCCGTGGTGGGAGACGCGTTTTGCGTCGGACGCGTCTTCCCCGCTCTCGGCATCGGTCTCCTTCAAATAGGCAATGTACTCGTGGATCCAGTCGTAGAGCTCGTGCACGTCGAACCCGAGCACGTTCTTCTCCACGAGGTACTCCACCATGTACCGCTTGAGGGTCTCGGAGCCCACGTCGCCGATCTCGGACGAGAGCTGGCGCGGGTGGTCGTAGTAGTCAAAGATGTTGAGGTAGATGATGAAGTCGGCCTTGTTCAGCTCGATGAACTGGTCGAACCCGGAAAAGTGCACCCTGATGAACAGGTTGATGAAATAGTTGAACACAAGGAACCCCCGGATGTAGCTGACATCCTGGGCCGGGCCACCTAGCTCCACCGCCTCGTTGAGCAGCACACAGTAGTCGATCAAGTCAAACAACAGCTTGCGTCGCAACTGCGGGTCGAGCTGGAGCCGCCGGAACTCGTTGTTGATCACACGCACGTAGTGGCGTTTCATGCTCTCGACAAACGGATTGGACTCGCGCCTGGCTACGGCGGGGTGCAGAGGACGAACTAGCTCGGGCGCAGGCGGTGGTCGGTCTCGGGCTTTTGTTGCGACCCGCGCGTGGAGATCGGAGGTGTACAGGGGTAGTGGCAGCTCCATCGAACAACGCGGACAGCGGACAAGCGGTGGCAGCGGGGGCGAGCGGGTGCCAGCAACGTAGTAGGTGCTGCGACGCCGCCCTGGTGCAGGGTCAACGTTCTCTGGGGGTTCCTTGGCAATCGGTCGCTTATGTAATTAAACGAGGCGGAGGGGAGGCGAAGGTACGAGTTGAGAGGTTGCGGTCGTGACGAGCTGGCGCCGCAGAGGGGCTGCTGGGGCCACCAGGGAGGGTACGTACCACCATAACGGGCGGGTTGCGCGGTCTTGGCGGTCACGTTGGTGACGTCGAACGGCGAGAACCACCTCGCTACCGTAGGCTTCGAATGACCTTATGCGCGGAATAGCCACCGGGAATAAGGTGATATGTACGAGAACAGCGGGGACGGGCGGTTTCTTTTCGTTAGGCGAAGTGACAGGACGGTAGAGGTATAGCTGGTGGGACGAGAGCGAGAGAGCGAGAGAGCGAGAGAGCGAGAGAGCGAGAGAGAGAGAGAGCGAGAGAGAGAAGAGTGCGGATGGGAGAGAGGGAAGACTGTGTGGGACGACCATGAGTATTTCAGGTGTAATAGTGTAGATCAACGTAGATCAATCGCTGGATGGCCTAGGCAATTCCGGTCGGGGAATTGGCGGCCCGGTCGCGTGGTTACGTCACAGCCGGATTTAGACTTGGCAGCCACAGGGACATCATTTTAAGCTATACGGCCAAGGGCTTAGTAGACCATTGCTCTTGTCTAGTTTGTGGCCCGCTGGTGAAAAATTTGAGTACTTGGGCGGGTGGTGGCAGCTTCGAAGCCTCTAAGGCGATATTTTTAGGGTGGTCCATCAGCTTATCCAGGCTACCGGACGTAATTTGGTGTACCAAGATACTATGATACGTATTGGTATGTTACTTTAAAGTTAGACAGCCAACCAGGTGACTATGGGCCACGTTCCCAGTCCCCGATCTACACCCTTACAGCCGCTGGTACAAGGAAGAATTTGCTATGTTCAAATTCGCTACCCTCGCACCATATTCGCTACCAAATCGGGCAAAGTATCTGATACACGGAGAAACCCCTTAAACCACGCAAAACACCGCTTAAAGTGACCAGATACCGACACTCCCTCCACAATCCGAGCCATGTTCGGTCTCATCATCTCAAAACCCCTAATTGAACCGTCTCGCTCCACAACCCACAGCCTCTACAACACACTTTCAAACCCCGACAATCCCTCTCTCCTACCTCCATTACCATTTACGGACCAACTGTATCAACACTCGCATCGCTCCCTCCTCCCTTCTCCCTCCTCCCTCCATCCTCTTTCTCCGTCCTCTTTCTCCGTCTTCCACCCACTTCATCACCGTTCCGATCGAACGCGACGCGTATGCAACGATGGCAGCGTGCCCGCTATGTAACCAGGACGTCCCCGACGACGACCTAGAGCGCCACGTGAACCGGTGTCTCGACCAGCAGGAGAGCCAGCCCGCGAAGAGGCCCCTCCGGACACTCGGATCCCAAAAGAAGAAGCCACAGGCGACCAAACGACGCCAGCCCCTGCTCACAAGCGCGTTGATCGCGACGAAACGACGGCTGGTCCAGAGCGAAGACGACGATGTGACGGTTTTGCTGGTGAGGGAGACCTCTCCAGGAGAGACCGTGGTCAAAATAGAGGCCACTGACGCGGTGGCCGACGCAGCGACCCCGCAAAATGGAAACGGGGACGCGTCCGGAGCCGACTCCGAGGCGAAAAACGGGCCCGAAAGCAACCGGGAAGAGGCCAAAGATGGCTTTAGAGACTCCAAAGAACATACGAAGACAGAGACTCCCACCGGGCAGTCACAACCGCACACCTCCCACCCTCCAACGCAATCCACGCAACCAACCAAACCCTCCACCCAGGCATCCACCCAACCCGACACCCCATCGCACCCCTCCCAGCCCTCCTCCATCCAGTACCAGACCCAGAACAAGCTCGCAGCCGAGCGAGAAGCCCGCATTCCCCTAGCCCACCGGCTCCGGCCGACGACGCTCGACGAGTACTTTGGCCAGGAAAAGCTTCTTGGCGCCAACGGAACTCTACGGCGACTCATCCGGGCAGATCACATGCCCTCATTCATCCTCTGGGGCCCTCCAGGTGTAGGCAAGACCACCCTTGCGCGCATTGTAGCCCAGATGACCCACCACAAGTTCATCGAGCTTTCCGGTGCTGACAGTACGACGAAAAAGCTCAAGGAGGTGTTTGCGGTAGTGGACAACGAGTTCGCCCTCACGAAAAGACGCACCATTCTCTTCTTGGACGAGATCCACCGCTACAACAAGGCAGTTCAGGACGTGCTTTTGCCCGTGCTCGAGCGTGGCAAAATCACCATCATTGGGGCCACCACCGAGAACCCGCTGTTCACGCTCAACAACGCATTGCTCCTGCGGTGCCACGTGTTTACGCTCGATCTGATCACTCCTCTGGCCATGACCAAGATTCTCGCTCGTGCCGTGGGCTATGTCAACCGTAGTCGTCGCGAAGCGCACCAGCTCTGCCCGCTCGCTCTCACCAAACCCGCGTTGGACTACTTGGCCAACGTGAGCCAGGGAGACTCGCGAATAGCGCTTAATTTGTTAGAGCTGATCAATGCGTACTTCTCTGGTCCCGAATACGGCGACTGGAACCAGAAGGGGATCATCAAAGTCACCGATGGCGTGCTCAGAGACGACTTGTTTGCCCTGCGACACTTTCACCAGAAGTACGACCGCCAGGCGGACGGCCACTACGACGGGGTTTCCGCACTCCACAAGCTGATTCGAGGCTCGAATGCCGACGCTGCGATCTTCTATCTCGTCAAAATGCTCGCTGGCGGCGAAGACCCGATGTTTATCGCTCGTCGGATGATAGTGATGGCCCTGGAGGACATTGGCTTGGCCGACCTGCTGTGTCTCCCGTTTGCGGTAGCGACCAAGGACGCCCTCGAGTTTATTGGACTCCCCGAGGGCGAGATCATTTTGGCTCACTGTGCCATAAAACTCGCCATGGCCCGCAAACTGACGCGGCTGTACCGAGCGCTCCGCGGAGCCCAAGCCTTCCTCACCGAGAACCCGGAGTTGGCTGCGCTTCCGATCCCCTTACACTTGCGTAACGCCCCAACGCGTCTCATGAAGCGCATGGGATACGGAGCCGACTACAAGTACAACCCGAACTACGAGCAGGGTCTCGTGGACCAGGAGTACTTTGACGAGCAGATCGCCAAGGAGAAGCCCAAGTTCATGGACGATACCCACTTGAAACACGAGCGAGACCCTGCGGTGGACCCCGCGGAGTACCAGAAGGCTATTGACCAGGACCAGGAGTACCAGGAGTTCAAGCAGGCCCAGCGCGAGGGGGTGCGACAGCAGTATCTCTCGCTCTCAGAGGAGGAGCGGGCTACAGATGTGGATATTGACGAGGGGAAGGTCACCGACACCGAGGACGACGAACACTACGAGCTGGTGCGGTATGATGATGGAGCGGTGTTTGAAGAGACGAACGCTAATGAAGACGAGAAAGGAGAGACCGAGGAGGCAGAGTAACAAGGGATCGATCTCTGACTCGATTAATGTAAATAATACGACTAATGTAACACTTCACAATGGCTACAATATGACAGTCAAAAATATGCGATACGAATAGCATAACTGAATAGCATAATCTGAATAGCATAACCTGAATAGCAGAACCTGTCAATTTTCTGGTAAAGGTACGAAATTCAAAACCAAATACTTTTATATTAGTGAATCTATTCTATCCTACACGGCCGACCGGCTGTACTGCTCCTTGGTAAGGTTCTTGAACAACTTCTTGCTCTTGCCAATCGTGTGCCGCCGGAACAACCGCTTGTAAAGATGGGCCACCTTGACAAACCACTGGGACTCGCCCATGAGCAATACGCCCAAGTTGAGCGCCGCTGCCACGAGAATCAACCAGTAGAACCCATGCGAGAGATTCGTCAACTGCATGAAGTCGCCCCACTTCAGCTTGCCGTCAATGGCAAACAAGCCAATGGAGATGGCGGTCGACACAAACAAGTTCACCATGTACGGCATGTTCTTCAGCATGGGCTCGCGGTAGGGCGGACCCACCGAAAGCACCACCGACACGAGGATGTACTGGAAGTTGGTGAACAAAAAGAGCACCGTGTTGTCACTCGACTTGACCTCATCGTCACCACCAGGCACCGGTTTCTTGTACCACGGCTCCGTACGCACCCGGAGCCAGAGCACCACCTGGAAGAGCAAAATGACGAGGATGTGGCAGATGAGCGGCACCAACACCTTGGGAGACACCAAGTTGGCGGTGGGCCGCTTGGTGACCAACTTGTGGTAGGGCTTGGTCCACGACATGAAAATCGCCAACGGCAAAATCAAGAACAAGTCAATGTACAAGAACTGGAAGTCGCCCAAGTTGGTACCGCCCTTGTAGAGGATCGACACCGAGATGAACTGGATCGCCAGGTACAACGACATGTACTTGAAGCACGAAAACGACGTCACGAGCGACAGCCGGCCCTCCTTGATCACGTCAATCACACACAGAATCTCAAACTTGCGCGAGGTGAACGGGGCCGCCACCAGGGCCTCGGCCTCCAGAAGCGAGATCCCCACGTCGGCGGCCTTGAGAGCACCGCAGTCGTTGGCACCGTCACCGCAGAACCCCACCGTGTAGTCGAGCCCCTGGAGCTGCTCCACAAGCTCGTGCTTCTCGTCAGGCGACATCCGGGCAAAGATATCGCAGTTCATGAGCACCGCCTGGGTGATGTGGGTCAGCTTGAGCTCGGTGAGGAGGTAGCGGAACACGTCACCGGTGACGGCAAGCTTCACCTGCGACGTCTGCATCACCGTGGCCAGCTCGGCCACCGGCGCGAGCGTCACCGGGTCCAAGTGATGGTTGCTGTTGTCGACACTGACCCACCCCAAGTGGTGGTTCCCAATCTCGTCCTCCTCCCACAGGGGCATGTAGATGGCTGCTCCGCTATCCACAAGGCCCAGCTCGCGGGCCACCGAGATCGCCGTCAACACGTTGTCTCCGGTACACATCACCGTGCGGATGGCGCTGTGGTTGAGCTCAGCGAGCGTGGGCTTGGTCAGCGGCTTGAGCTTGTTCTCGAAGATGATGAACCCGGCAAACGTGAGCAGCAGCTCGGCCTGGGCGCGGTCCACCAGCGCAGCGTCCCCGGACCCCAACTCGCGGTAGGCAAGGGCAATCACCCGGAAACCAGCGTGGGTGTAGTGGTGTAAGAGCTCGTCAAAGTTCAGGGGAAGCGAGCTCGGGTCGCAGAGGTCGGTCATGACCTCGGGAGCCCCCTTGACGAGCAGCAACCGCGGGTGGCCGTCGCCAGAGACCAACACCAGCATCCGCCGGAGCAGCGACACAAACTCGTACTCCTTGAGGATGGTGAACAGGCGGGAGCCCAGGTACACCACCGTCTTGCCCGCGTCGTCCTCGCGCAACTGCCACCCCGTCTGCTCAAACATCTTGACGTCGAGCGGGTCGCCGAGAAGCTCACCGTCGATGTCCCGCAACTGGTGGCACAGCGTCATCGCGGCGAGCACGTAGCCACCGTTGTGGACGGCGCGCTTGTCCGCCAGGGCCTCCTCGATGGTGGCTCCCAGGGTGTGCAACTCGCTGAACACCATCTCCCGGCGCCCGGGAGCCAGGTTGGCCACGTGCACACCAAGCACATCGAGCCCGTCCTCGGTCAACGTGCCTGTTTTGTCAAACGCCACCACATCGAGCTTCCCCCCGACGTTGACTCGGGTGGGGGAAATGCAAAAGATCTCGAGCTGGCGGAGCCGGGCCACGGCAAACGTGGTCCCGATGGTGAGCGTCGCAGGCAACGCAGGCGGCACGACGATGGTGATGATGTCAAGCGCCCGCAAGAGCATGAGCTTGTGCGAGAGGCCCAACTTGATGAAGTTGTAGGTCAGGTAGGTGAACCCGATGGCGGCAATGAGCGTCATGAACCCGATGTACTTGAACAGGTCCTCGTAGAACTTGAACCCCATGGGCTTGGGGAACAACATCAGCCGCACCAACAGCCCCTTGGTGGTGTTGAACCCCGTGGCCACGCACATGGCCTTGACGGGCTCGTCGTTGTCCAGCTTCATCTTGAGCAAGCGGGTCCCGTTAAACAAAAACGACCGCGACAAGAGCGGCGTCTTGAAGTTCTCGGGAAGCACCTCCACGGTGTCCTGGGTGGCCGCAGCCTTGGTCACGGGCACCAGCTCGCCCGTGAGCATCAGCTCGTTGACAACACACTCTCCGTTGATCAAAAGAGCGTCGCAGGGCACGAGCAGAAGCAGCGGGTCCACCTCGAACACGTCACCAGGCACCAAGTCCTGCGAGTCCACCTGCTTCCAGAACTCGTTACGCCACACCCGCACCTCGCACGTAAACTTCAGCATCTCCTGGAGCCGGCGGATGGTGCCCTTGGTCTCGACAAGCGAGTTGGCGATCAGGATCGCCAGGATCAAAAAGATACACAGCGCATAGTAGTAGTAGTCGTCAGCCAACCAGAGAAACACGGAGAACACCTGGAACACGTAGAACGGGTGGAGCACCTCCTCCACGAGCAACGCTCCCACCAGCTTGTTCTCGAGCTCGATCAGGTTGGCCCCGAACACCTCGAGCCGCTGGTCGTGCAACAGCTGCAGCACACCGTCGCCACAGCTCTTGACGGCAAGCCACTTCCCGTCGTACCAGTTGGAGTTGGTGCGGAAAATGTCCTCCAGGGGCAGGTAGAAGAACTTGAGGTAGCGGTAGGAGAAGCAGTGGATGTAGGGCACAATGGGGTCTGCGTCGCGTTTCAGGGGAAGCTCGTCTAGCTCGACCTCGGGCGCGGTGTCGTTGAGGGCCTCGTTGTCACTGATGAAGCTCAGCAACCTGTCGCCATAGCGGAGCGACGACACAGGCACAATCGCCAACTCGCCAAACTCGTTCTCCACCACACACCACGTGGCCACCCCGAGCGGAGCCGGGTTGCCCAAAAGATTGATGCGGTAGCGGGGGAACCACCGCAACACCACGTACGCCATGCCCAACGTGCACACACAGAGCACGTAGTAGAGCACCGACTTGGCCATGGAGGTGGTGTAGCCCGCAATACCAAGCACAAGGTCCTCCTCGGCCAAGTAGTACCGCTGGTACGTCAGTTTCGACGGGTACTCCTTCCGGAAGACGTCGTCGTCCACCTCGCGGGGCTCGTCGTCAAACAGCATCTTCAGCAGCAGCGCATCCAGCAGCCGTCTGCGTCCACGGCGTTCGGCCTCTTCGAGCAGCCCGTACCCGCTCAGCAGCTCGGTAGCGGGCGCACGGGCCAGCACCGCCTCCTCTTCGTCGTCGTACTTGTCTACGGTGTAGTCCCAGTCGGTGTTGAAGTCCACAGGGTTCTCTGCGTCCTCGAGCGTCAGGCCACCGGGTGCCTGCTCGATCTGGTCGTAGCTGAAGAAGCGGAAGTTGCTGTCGTCCCCCTCGGTGCTCGAGCGGGCCAGCAGGAACAGCAGACGGCCAGGCAACAACAGTGCCAGCTCGTGGGACACTGCCAGGTCGTGGCGAGACCGGAAGCGGCCAAACTCGTGGGGATAGTGCAACAGCGAGATCGAGCTCGGGATCACCTCGGAGGCAGCACCCGACCACATCTCGGTGAAGTTCTCGTCGGGCACCCTCAGCAGCAGCAGGTCCACCAGCAGAAGCAGTCCGCGGCGCAGCCGCAGCCACTGGGCCAGCGGCCTTCGCGACGAGGTGCTGGGACGGTGGGGACGGGTCATGGGGGGGTTCCTGGTGGGCGCGTATTATATAGGTGTTGGTGCAGGATTGCTACGAGGCGGTGAGAGCCAGGGTGGTGGTGGAGCATGGTAGGGGGGCTACGGTGGGTGTAGTGGGGGTGGTACGGGCTGGGGGTGCTTGTTGGGTGGGCTGGTTTTGTGGTTTAGGGTGGTTTACGGGTGGAAGGTGGGGTGGTGGATATGCACCTAATTAGGTTGACAGCCAACGGTGCATTGACAGGGAAGATGGGTGAGTGAAGAGGGGGAGATGTGATTGATAGAACAGGAAGTGAGTGGAGCCGTGGGGTGCTTGGTTGAAAAGGTTTTTTGGTGTTGTTTTGTAGTCTACTTGGTGGGTGGTATTTGTAAGTTATAGCCCTCGGTGAGATGGCTGCAAACGGAACCAGGCCCATAACGGGTGCTGTGGACCTAGAAAAGATTAAACCTTACTATTTCTTGCCTCTAAATCAGCCCCAACACTCTCCTTTTCTCGGTGTCACCAAAAGATACCAATTTTTCACCACCCCATCTCCGCTCGTCACACGACGAAAACGCCACCCCCTTCGCCTAATCCACCACAAACTAACCCACCAAAACGCTCAATTGACCTCTCTACACCACCCACACACCCCACCCGCCCCGCTCGTTTTCACCCACACCACCCTCGACACCTCACTTACACCACCACCATCTCATTTTTCACTGCACCATGCTACGGCTGTTCAACCCGGCCTTCGAGAAGCTCCTCACGCTCCCCACCCTGGTGCTGGCCGCCCGGTGGATCCTGTCGCCGGAAAAGTGCCAGCAGATCATCGACAAGCTCGATCTCCCCAGCAAATACTCCCCAGGCAACCTCGACATCGTCGAGGCGTTCTCGCCCACCTTCCTCTTCAGCTCGATGGTCAACCGCGAGCTCCGCCCCAGACGCCACGTGGTGATGGTGTCTGCTCGCCAGGCCGTTAACCGGTGGACCCTGGCCATCGACCACTTACGCCAGACCACGGGCAACGTGGAAAACTACCTGCTCTACCCACACGACCCCTACCAGTGGTCGAGCTACACCAGCTTGCTCCAGGAGATGGCTCCTCCCAAGCAGGACATGCTGAAGATCCACGACGAGCTCCTCTTTGTCGCCAACGTCCTGAGCCCGTCGTGGGGCGAGTCGTTGATGGCGCAGTGGATGATGTGCTGTGCGCATCGCAACTGGATCCAGCGGTACGGACGAGTGCGGATGGTGATGACGGTGCCCGAGCAGACGGCCCAGAAGTTCATGGCGGGCGCTGGCTTTGGAAAGCGCAACAAGAGCGCGGTCAAGTGCGAGATGTTCACCAAGACGAGGCTCCTTGCGATCACCACGCCCACCATGGACATTGGGTTCCGCGAGTACCCCGGGTTTGGCTACGACCCGCGGGTGGTGGTGCGGGACCAGCCGGTGTTGCTTACGGGGGACGAGATCCGCCCGCAGAACAGCTCGTTTGCCATGGTGGAGTTTGAGCCTCGGGCCGTTGAGTGTCCCGAGGACTTTGAGTTGTACGAGTACATCATGCAGCAGTTGTTTATCAACAAGGACCGTCCGATTGGGGAGATGTTGCTGCGGGTGGCGCTCGGGGCCGAGGACTTGGCGCTGGAGATCCCGGCCGAGATCTTGGCCAAGGGGGCCAACCGGCTCCTGGTGGAGGAGTGGGACACGTTGTGGACGGCGTTCAGCAACTGGCCGTTCAAGCCGAGCGTGTTGGATACCTACGACATGCTGATTGACGAGCGGCGGGTGTAGAGAGGTGTATTGCATTCGTTGTTGTATTTTTGGGTGTTTTAGGGTGGAAGTTCTGTGTGAGTCACTACAGTCCTATGGTTAATACTATTGGCTCGTATGGTCACAAATCTGTCTACGGGCTATACCAGTGTCCAAGGTGTTAACAGAACTTGATGTCACTGGTGGTAACCGTTAATGGTATCACATACATCGGTACTCACTTATCAATCGCTGGGACATTAGCTGATCACACTGACCCAAAAGCTCCATAAACCCAGCACAAATCAATCCACCACCACTAACACCACTCATCACTCATCAACTTCACACTCATAGACCCTATCAACTCACCCTCATCGACCTTTCAACTCAACACTCGTCAACCTATCAACTCAATACCCACCTCAACACCACCACCCAACTTAACACCCACACCCACACCCACACCCACACCCACCCTACATCACTTAAATAACCTTGTATATATTACATCCTATCCACTTTTCGTGTTCACGTTCGGAAGGTTGGCAAACATCTGCACCAACTTGCCCGGGTTGTAGCCACTGCCATGCCCAAAATACAGCGAGTTCGGAAGCACCTTGAGCAAGTTGGTGATCGCCGGCGTGACAAACTGCGGCTCCTCGTCCACCACGGGGCTGTCGCGGACCCGGGCCTTCGCCCGGTCGTTGCGGGCCCGCTCCACCGGCACCTCGGTCACCACCTTGATGGTCTTGCGGCGCTTGGGCTGGGCGTCGTCCTCCTCGTCGTCGGAGTCCAACTCGTAGTGGTTGATGACGTTGGTGCCGCCGTCGCTGCGGTAGCGGTCGGTAAACAACTCGATGGGGTCGTCCCCGGGGAACAACTGCTCGTACTTCAGAATAAACAGGTCGGCCACGTCCATCAGGAGGTACGCGTGCGCGTAGCGGATGTACTCCTTGAGCAACCGCTTGAGCCACGACCGCTGGGTGCCCACCTGCTTGGTCAAGATGTCCTTCAAGTCCTTACTTAGCTCGGGCGCCGTCATCTGGTCGTTCAACAGCGCGATCTCCTTGGAGAGCGTCAGGTCCGCCAGCTGGATGAGCTTGCGGATGTTGTCCACGTCGTTGATCTGGATCAAGTACCGCAAGTACGCCCAGAGAAACTTGCCGTTGGTGGGCATCTGCTTGTGTGCCAACTCAAACACCTTGATCGCGGTCTTTTGGTTGTCGTTGTAGTGCTCCAAGAGCGCGTTTTCGACGTAGAAGTCGGGCCCGACGTTGGCAAACTGCTTGCGGCCCGCCTTGAACACCAGCCGCGCCTCCTTGATCCCCTGGGCGCGTTTCGCTGCCACCATGTACGCCACCCACACCGTGGTGATCTCCACCTGGAGACGGTCCTCCTTGGCGCCCTTGCGGCGCAAGTCCTCGCGGTCGTCCTTGGTGAGCCCCTGCGGCGGGTCGCCGTTCTCCTTGGGGCGCATCTTGGTGTTGATGGCCTCCATTCGTGCGTGCACCTTGTCGTAGTCACGCTGCAATAACGCCAACAACTGGGTGTACACCTCGCTGGCCTTGTCAAAGGCGTTGTCGTGCTCGTAGCGCTCGGCCAACGCAAACAGGAGAAGCAACAGCCGCGGGTTCAACAGCACCCCGTCGCGGAGAATGGCGAGCCCACGGTCGTCGCGGTCGTCGGCGTGCGAGCCAAACCACCACCGTGCGTAGGCAAACCAGGTCTGGGGGGCAAACACCACCACCTGGGTCGCCTGGCGGAGACAGTACTCGACACGGGCCGCCACCTGGACCAGGTCCTTCAAGTCCAACGAGTTCTTTTGTTCAAACTCGAGCCAGCGGCGCCAGAGCTCGAGCTGGCCTTTAATCAAGTCTTTTTTGTCGCTATTTAAGTTGTAGGGTATGAGTTCGCGGTGCAACGCGTCGCGGGTCAAGTTGAGCCACTCGGTCTTCCACAGCCGCGCCGCCATGTACTCGGCCAGCCGTTCCAGGATGAATTTCAGCGCGGTGGCCTGGTTGACCTCGGCCTCCCACTTCAGGTACTGCTGCCAGTAGTGCTCGATCTGCACCATGGGGATTGCCAACATCCGCCGGTACACCTTGCGGATGTTGTCCACCTTTTGCTGCTGCTCCCACAGCGCTGCCGCCGCCCACGAGTTCAAAAAGGCAATGTACTCGCCCCAGAGCTCGCCCAGGTGCAAGTCGATCCCCACCAGCTTGACGGCGTACTCGAACGCCGCAATCACCACCCGGCGGGCGGTGTCGCCCCCCGTGATCACGTCGTTGACCCGCCGCACGTACAGCACGTACAACCGGAGCACCTCCACCAGCGCCACCTTCTCGAGGCAGCGGCCAAAGAGCTGTTCGACACGGGTGAACTCGCCCCGCGCAAGCTCGTAGTTGATGTAGACACACCACTGCTTGCCGTCGTTCTTGAAGATGGCGAGGTACTTCTCAAACACCCGCCGCACCTGCTCCTCCTTGTCCTTGGTTTTGACCGCAGCCAACAACTTTTCCCACTTGCCCATGTCAAGCGGCAGTGTCTCCAACTCGTCCTCGAGACGCAGGATCACGTCGAGGTTGACCCGGGACATGTTGGTTGTTGAGGTTACTCGCGTGGTGATGAAGATTTCGCGCCGCGCTACCAGGTGGGTAAGAAGGCATGGAGAGGGTATGGAGGAAGGCATGGAAGAGGAAGAAGGAGGAAGAAGGGGGGAGGAAGGAGAGAAGGAGGGGAAGGGAATTGGCTATGTGGCTATTGGTGTTTGTGGTTACGGATTCGAATTGGGTTTGTTTTGGGTAAACGCTGGTAATAGGGTAGTGCGTTGGTAGGTGTGGGTATTACGAAGCCATGGATTGAGAGTAATGCAATTGTGGTGTGTGTGTTATAGTAGATTACTGTTTTTTTTCTCGATGGGTAGTACCAACTTCAAAGGTATATTGGAGTATCTTACCGGGGTAATCTACCTCCGGAGATGTTACTAAAAGTGGTAATTGTGAACGCATCACCTTCACCTTCATTCTCTTCACCTCAACTCCCTCTCCTTCCTCTCCTCTACCTCTCTTCTCCGACCTCCATTCCTCCTCCCATTCTCCTCCCATTCTCCCCCCATTCTCCTCCCATACTCTCCACCCATACTCTCCACCCATATCACCGCACAGTGCGGCTTTTTTCACCATGACTACCCTCTATGTGTGGGGCCGAGAGGGCACTATCAGCTCGATCTTCCCGGAACTGCTAGCCGCAGCGTGGGTAATGGCCGAGTCCTCCCACCCGGTCACCGTGGTCACCGCCAACAACACCAACCTCTCGTCCATCGGCAAGCTCCCCGTGCTTGTCACCCCGGAAGGCAAACTACAGGGCTACCGAGCCATTGCCCGCTACGCCCGGGGCAAGGGACCGTCTGATCTTGTTGCCAGCGGCCAGTTGGCGATGATGGCCAACCAGTTCGACGCCCTCACCAACTACGTGTACTTTGTCAACCTGCGCAACTACGAGGAGTACACCCGCAAGGTGTTTGGCAACTACTTCCCGTTCCCAATGATGTACAACCAGCCCCTCCACTTCTACAACTGTGCCCAGCGCCAGGCCCACTACCACGGGTTGAACCCAAACAAGGGCGGGCTCTTTTCGTTCGACGTGGTGGCCCCGACGGAAACGGTGGACGATGACGAGGAAGAGGAGGAGGAGGGGGAGGAGCTCCCGGCATTGCTGCGCCTCCACGAGCGCCAGTTGGTCAAGAAACTGAAGCTGAAGGCGGCGATCCGCGAGGCTAAGAACCTGGCGCGGGCGATCCAGATGCTTAGCCTGGTGTTGCCGGTGTTTGCCGAGCTTGACGAGGCGTCGGTGGCGTACCCGTTGTTTGTGGCGTATATCCACGCGTTGACCAACCCTCACTTGGCCGACCACTTTATTGCCACCAACTTGGAGGCCAACCACCCGGAGATGGTGGAGCGGATGCAGCTGGCAGCCAAGCGGTACCAGGGGCTTGCGTTGGAGGTGAGAGCACCGGAGGGGTTGGAGAAGCCGACCCTTTTGAACGAGGTTAGGTACATGTTTGGACAGTACGTGTAAATAGACAATAGAATACGAACAAACCGAGCAAGTGGATTGGTAGTGGTTGTTGCTTGAGGCACGAGTGGTGTGAGGACCCGCCTCGAGTCAGCCTCACGATGAACACTGTTTTATCTGAGCAGTGCTGAGGATCGGAAGCTTTAAACAATCTACATTGGCTTAATCCACCAGGGTACACAGGGTTCAACTGGTTCGGTACCTTTCTGCCTTGCAAAATTTACTCTTTATGGGGTCATTGACAGCCGTCCAAAGGTGTTTCTGATACGTCGTCTTGTCCTCGGTACTCCTCTACGGCTCCTCTTCCATACTCCTCTCTACCCTCTAAATCTCTTTCCTCGCTCCTCCTTACTTTCACCTCATCAACCCCTCAATTCTAATTCTGTACTCTTCCGCCTCACCCTCCTCTCCTCCTCCTGTCTACGTTCTCCCCTCTCGCTTCCTTTACCCTATCCTCCCGGCACGGCTGCGGCTTTTTCCTGTATTAGCGCGGATATATACACACCTGGCCATCGCCCACGGCCACCGCGCAAAAAAAACTCACCTATTTTCTATACGCCATTCTTGGCCTTTATAGTTTCATTTGGTGATTTCCCGTACACTTAATGGTGGAAAACCTGGCCATATATCAATTCGACGGTAACGAACCATGCGGATGCGACCCTCTCCATGGGTGGCTCCCTTTCGCCATGTCTCGTAAGCGTCCCACATCGTAATCAGATCAACGCGTTTCGCGGGAATTTCCATCCCTCTGTAGACAACACCACAACCCCTCCACCACACAGCTTCTACACCGCCCAGGGTGTCTCTACGCACCCACCGCCTTCTCTCCAGCTGTACCACAGCGCCCTCCGCCCGCACCCGCCACCCATCGGGTATCATCGTCGGTCACGGCGCATGAGCCGACCGGTATTTTCTTTTTTGCGTCAATATATAAACCTACCGCGATCCCTGCGCAACCGTTACCAGAGATGAAGCCGGCATTGTGGACGCAATTAGTGTGGAGTGCTGGTGTTTTGGGCGCAGCTCTCGTGCCCTCGCGCACGGGGGTGGCCGAATACACCGCCCGAGACATCCCCGAGGTCACCCCGGCCCCGTTGGCCAAGCGGAAGGGAGGGGATGCCAAGGTCAACAAAGAGTACCAGAAATTGCAGGAACAGAAGGAAAACCTCGAAAAGGGGATCACGTCGACGCTGGACGAGCCCCCGCTGCCGTGGGTGTACACCCAGTCCGACGACGTGAAGCGGATCATCACCCCGACGGTGGTGGGCACGGTGACGCTTTTCACCCAGCCGCCGAAGAAGGACGCCGACTTGGCCCCGTGGGTGTCGCTTAAGAAGAACGGCGAGCCCAAAATGATCAAACCCAAGCGTGCTGGTGACGGTGTCAAAAACGGCCCTCCCGACTACGGGACCTGGTTCGCCACACCCACCACGGTGGAGCACGAGATTGACGGTGAGGTCCATGCGATCAAGGAGATGGTGGACCGCAACGAGGAGGAGCACCGGTTTGACCCCGTGCTCCGGTGCACCCCCGAGCGCTACGGCAAGAAGGGGGTGGCCAAGAACCAGGAGACCAAGCCGTTCTGCACGCCCATCGATGAGGGCAAGCCCTACCTTGTCAACGAGACCTACTTTATCACCTGGTACTCTGGTTTCTACAAGAACGAGGAGGACGACGACCGGGTGGCCGAGAAGGTGAAGCTCCACATCCTGGGCGTGAAGCAGGCGGCCCACCGCGTTGGCTTGAAGCGGTCGGTGGAGCTTGACGCTGGTGGCAAGGTGTTGGCGACCCCCGTTTTTACTTCGGACTGGATCTCCAACACCCGTGGCTGGTACGCCCTCAAGATCAACGAGGAGTGGTTGGGCAAGATGGAGGAGCGCAAGCTCTTGTTGCTGTTGCAGCCCGACTACATGGACGACGAGGAGTTCAACCACGTCGAGAACCACGTGGTGATTGGCGTCCGTCGCAAGACCATCAAGACCAAGGACAAAAACGTTGACTTGGACAAGATGCAGCAGAAGATGGCCAACAAGTACCTCGGGCTCGACATCGAGGAGGACGAGGACAGCTACGAGAAGTACTACGTGGCGTTGGCCATCCCCACCGCCGTGTGCTTGGCCGGGTTGTTCATGTACTTGTTTGTGTTTATCAACCGCAAGCTGACGGACTTGTCGGGGGTCAGACGGCGCACGTTTGCCCGCGAGAACACCACCAAGAAGAAGTTGCCGTGGAAGAAGAAGACTGCTGGGTACACCGAGCTCCCGCAGTACAACAACACCAAACACGATTAAATAGCATGAACTCAGTTCGATAATGGATAATGGAAAAGGAGACGAGAGAGGTTACGGGGCGATTAGGTTAAAGGATCGCTTTCAACTGCGTAGATTGCCTGGTTGGTTGTAAAACTGCTAATTCGAAGCTGGTGGTCGCTATGTGTCACGTGACTTGTGTGACGTTCTTTGTATGAGAATTGGAAAATATTTGCAGAGTTGGCTTGGTTTAGGCACGAAAATTGTATAGCTTTGGTACGTGCACGCACTTGTGGGTGGTTAGCCGTGCCATCGAAATACGCCCGAAATAGACAGTTTAGAGGTGTTAAAAACAAAAGGATGGTGTCATACTTTATGCTGGGATTGTACCCAGTACCTCTGTGGCCTTCCTCTTTCTTGCTTCTGTCATTCTTCCACCTTCTACAGTGTCTTCCTCTTCATCACCTACTACACCACCAATGGTCTCACGGAACCCACTCTGACGCCAACTCTCTACACAAGACAACACCCAGCCCTCCTGCTAGCCCATCTCGGCTACCCCGGCTCCCCCGCTCGCCACCAACCCCCTTGTACCACCTCTTCACACCCCCACCACCAAGCCTGTATACAGCCCCACCTACAAATATCCAGCAACCGAACCCCCGCCACCGACCATGGGCTTCTTTTCAGGCAAACCTACCCCGACGCTGGTGACGCAGAAGCACATCCACACCACCGGTGACCACTCGTACGCCTACCAAGGGTCGGAATTGACCAACACCGACGACGTCAAAACCGTCGTCATGGACTTCATCAACCGCCGCCCGCTGGAGATGTTCGTCATCGACGGAAAGAAGGGCGAGCCGGACTCCATAATTGTGCTGGGCAAGGAGACGTTCCGCGTGCCCGCGGATTTCGTCACCTTATTCAAGACCATGCAGAACATGAACTTTTACTGCTCGTTGCCCCATGACGTCGACGCCACCCATTTTGAATGTCGTCCCATTGAATAGACGCTTGTATATAGTCAGTCGATAATGCTACGAGCCAGCGCGAGCACTGTGCCTACAAACGAGATCGCGCCATGTTAGTCCGGAAATCATTAGTCGTGATATTGTTCTATAAATGCAATTAGGGGTTTAAATAACGGTTTAAACAACGGTTTTAGCAACCATTAAACCATAAACGATTCACCACAGCCGCAGGTGCCCTTGGAGTTGGGGTTGCGGAAGATAAACCGCGAGCTCAACTTGTCGTCCAACCAGTCCATTTCCAGACCGACGATGGAAAACAAGGCCTTGGAATCAATAATCACCTTAACGTCGCCCTGCTCGACCACCTCGTCGAACTTGCCGGGCTTGTCCACGTACTCCAAATGGTAGGTTAACCCCGAGCATCCACGGTTGCGCACGCCAATGCGGATCATTTTGGGCTCGGGCTGGTGCAAAAGCGCCTCCAAGTGGGCCACGGCGTTGGGAGAAAGGGTGATCAACGCTTTGCGCGGCTTCAACTGGCGGCGGGGCTTTTTGGTGGGGGTGGATGCAACGGTGGGTTCCTCGGCCCGGATCTTGGGCTCGGGGTTAAACTTGGGCGCGGGATTCGCCGATTGCTTTTTGATGAAGTCGGGCTTCGGGGCTGGGATCTCGATGTCCTTCTGGAACCGCAGCGTGCGGGCCTTGCGGGGCATCAGCAACCCGTGGCGGGCCCATCCTGACGGACCAGCCGGGGATGCGGAGGCAATGGGGATCGTTTGCATGAAGCGCTTGCCGCTCTCCTGGGAGATGAAGCGTCTGGATATTAAGCTGAACATCGTGTGGGTTGTATGTGGAAGGAACCTCAATGGCACGGTGAAAAATGCAACTAGCCAGGTGAGGGTTTTAAATGTAGTGAAAAGAAATCCGATCTTAATAAAAAAACCGTAAAGGAAGTGTCCGACGCGGGCCCTCCTGCACACAGCCCGGTCATACCTACGTGCGGTTGCACTATTGTCAGCAACTTTTTTCGCGCGGTTATTGGCTGTTGTGCCAGGGCCGAGTCCGGACGCCTCGTGCCCGCAGTTCGCACTTCAAAGTGGCGTCAGGCCCAGCCAATAGACTGTGGGTCGATAGTAATGGTGCTTAATGTGGGGAACATCTAAGCGAACGATGGCAGCAACATGTCAGTCCCGGCAAAAGCACCGGGGCGATGCGCTGACCCATCACCTTAGTAGTCACGGGATGCGGGATTTGCGCCACCAGCAACCGTGACTGTTTTTTGTGTCGCGATCACCAGCGAGGTGAGATCGTCAGGCAGCAGGTGACTGCAGCAAATATGGCAACCACCATGGTAACCACCGCGACAGCCACCATGGCAACCACCACGGCAGGTGGTCAAGACGTAGATGACCAAAAGCACGGTGCCACGGCGATTTTTCCCGGAATGATTACTCAATTGTTGTAGACACGGCGCTCTATTATTCGCGGTCAATGATAACGACGACTACGCCGCGTGGTCTAGACAACTGACAAGGCGCGGGGCTACAGTAGTGAACTCGGTACCAGACAAACGGTCTGGTGACGTATCCGTCAGCCCTGCCACCGTTGCCAAAAAAAGCTTCGTGGGCTGGTGTTTACCATTCGCCCCACTATTTTTAGAATTCGCGATTACAAATCAGGCGGCGGGCTGCGAACCAGAGCCCACCACGGGAGGTCAGCTTTCTTGGCCACCACGAAAACAGCGGCGCAGAAAGCGCCACAGTCGGCATCTCCACCGGCGAAACCCCAAGTTTTGTGCTTGTGTCCCGAGTTACAATTGACCGCCCACCTTCTCTGCAGCGAACCCTGCGAAACACGCTAATCCGGTGGAAATTTTCATATACGAGCCCCCCATTTTTACCCCTGACAATAGTGCAAAGAAACGTCGAGAACGCCGTCATCATGGTTATTTTAGCTTCGGAAGATTGGCGGCGTGGGGCTCCCAACGTTCGTATCGCTGGTAGCCATCTGACGTATATATATAGCCGTACCCACGATCTACACCTGCGTGGATCCCCTTAACAACATGCCCCGCCGCAAACACCTGAACTCTCACTACGGCTGCGACACTTGCAAGCGCCGCAAGGTCAAGTGCGACGAGACCTACCCGCTGTGTTTACGTTGTGTTCGCTATAAACAAGAGTGCCCGTTTGTCAAGTTGACTGCGGCCCAGATCGAGGAACGCAAACAGGACCAGGTAGAAAACCTCATCAAACGCGAGAAGCGCAAGAACCGCGGGATCCGCTCCCGCTCCCACACCGACTCGTCCCTCCGGCCCCCGCTAGCGCTGAGCGCGCTGGTGTCGGAGTGTGACCTGGTGTCCCGGTCGTCGTCGCTATCGCTGAAGTACAGTCCCCACTTCCACGCACTCAGTCCCCCGAACCCGATGTTCGAGAACCCGCTACTGTACGCGGGGTGTGGCGAACCCCTGCCGGCGCCGGCCCTGCTACACCTGGGCCCTTTCGACTTCCTCTCGCTGCCGGTAGCTACCCCAGGAGTGCCCTGGGACGACCTAGACGAGTTTTTCCGCGAGGACTGGAAACGTCCCCGCCTCACCGTGGCCACCGCGTTCGAAATAGACGAATTGTTGGCCCCCTACTTGAAGCTGGCGCAGGAGCGCCCCTTAGGTGTGTAGTGTCATTAAATCATTATAGAAGTCACTTGCGGTCCCAGACATCCTTGCGTTCCCACTTATCCTTCCAGGTGACCCACATGGTCTTGTCCTGCTTGCGGCACGGCAACAGATGCAACTGGTTCAACCGGTTCACCAACCCGTCGGAGAACTTGCGCCGCTTGGTATATTTGTCCTCGATGGTCAGGAAGATCTCCACCAACTTGCGGTGGGGCTCCGTCTCCTCGCGGTGGCTGGCAGGAGTAACGGCCTCCAGCCGGCCCCGGGTCACGTCGTTCATGCTGGGGCTTTTCTCGATGGTAAACGGGAGCCGCGGAGGTCGCTCCGCACTGAACTCGTGGGAAAACTCCTCGTAGGTCTCAACACACTCTCCGCACACAAACTCCTGGTGGTGCTTTTTCGCCAACAGCAGGATCTCGTACAACGGTTTGTCGCACAAGTCGCAGTGCTTGAGGTCATTGGTTCCAGCTAGCGTGCCAAATATCAGCTCCAAGTGCTGGCCCCCCAGACGCTGGGGAGCAGGGCGCTTTCTATTAAAATCGTCACAGCTCTGGAGCTTGCGCTTGAACATCGCGAGGCTGTGTTTGCGGGGGATGGCAGGGGTGGTGGTCATGTAGTCCTCGACCAACACGATCTGGGAGTCGTCGCTGGCCTCGTACTCGTCGTCGGCGTCGGGCGCCGCCAGCAGAGTGGGGGGAGGTGGGGCCAACGGCAAACTGGTCAACTTGGTGTCGTCGATCCAGTCGAGCCGCAGCGGCTTTCGCCGTAACGACTTGGTGCCCTGGGGGAGGTTGCCGGCCCTCAGGGGTCGGAGCGGAGACCGCGGTTCCCCCAAGGATGCCGTTGGCGACGCAACTAGCGTTTGGGTTGATGGCTGTTCCATACTCAGATTTTGGGCACACCCTACTTCTTAAATATGATGATTATGTAATCAGGTCGGCTCCGGGTTTGTTGTGGGTCGAAAATTTTCCTTTTTCGTCGCAAATGGCACTTAGGCGCCCTACGGGGGTTCGGCACAGAGGCAGTGAATGTGATAGTGACCAACGGCGGGTCGCCTTAGCGAAGGGAACGAGCGTAGTGGTGGCAACCCCCGAACGGGCGATGCGATGACTTGATCACCCCACCCGGGATGGGCGCCGGAAGGCCTGGAGCCGACACTTTGTCGACTTTTCCTGTACACACCGTGTCGTATCCCATGCAGTAAAAACGTCTGAGGTGGCCATACCGGAAATGGTGACTAAAGCCCCCAGGTTTGACGTCGCCCGAGGCAAGGTTGACGGTACGACATGTTGCATGGTTCGCGTGCGCCTGACAACGAGCTAATTGGCCCAACGGTTCTTTTCGACTTTGTGTATATTCTTCCTAAAACAAATTGCACAGAAGCACCTGGCAATTTCACTAAAATAGAGGCAAGATCGCGGGCGAGACTCTTTGGCCCGCCTCAAATCTTGTTGTCACGGGCATCCATGATCTGGCTCACAGTGTCTAAAATCGATGTTTTCAAGTCGATCAACTCGTACCCCAACAACGCCAAGGTCTTCGAGTTGTCGACCTTGGCCAACGTAGCAATCACCTTTTTATCGGACCCGGGCTCGCCCACGGGTAACTGGCCCTTCAACTGGGGCACATTGTCGTTGAGAATGTCAATGATGCTCTGGCACGAGAACCGCCCGGTGTTGAGCAAGAGCCGCTGGTTCTTGGTCTCCTCTTTCTCAAACGCAACCAAGTGGGCCTTGGCAACATCCCGCACATCGACCCATCCCCCTTTGTTGGGGGGGATAGGGTCGTTGGGCCCCAATGACAAGATTTTATTGATCACCTCCGACGAGGTGTTCAAGTGCTCGCGCTTGGCCCCCTCAGCGAACGCCTGGGGCCCAAAAACGAACGAAGGGTTAACAAAAGAAATGTCAAACTGGGGTTTTTCGTGCTTGACAAAGTCCCAACCGGCCTTTTCCGCGAAAGTCTTGGACCCGCGGTAGCCATTGATCACGTCCTTCTTGGCATCGTCCCATGAGATCTCGTTCCACGAGTCCTCAGTAATCGTAGCCGAGGCGTCGGACTCCTTCAGCGCGTCCGCGATCGCCGCGTACGACGAGGTGATCACCACCCGCTTGACGTTGGGTCCGTACTGCTTGATTGCTGCGAGCGCGTTCTTGGTGCCCTCCACCGCGGGCAACATCAAGTCCTTTTCCGGGTCCCCCTGGTAGTGGAACGGGGACGCGGTGTGCAAGAAAACCAGCACCTCGGGGTGCTTTTTCAAGGACTCGTCAAATGCGCCGGCCTTTTTGATGTCCTCGACGATCTCGTACTCAAACTTGTCGCCAAACGCTTGGCGGAGCCCGTCACCCTTGGCCACCAGTCGTACCGAGCCCACCACCCGGTAATTGGCAGCAATGAGCGACTTGATGATGTGCTGGGCAATGAATCCCGTGGCACCGGAAACGTAGACGACTGAAGACATGGGTATGTAGGATTAACTAGCTGTGGCTGGTCTAACTAGGTTTATAAGGGGCAACCGTGCTTAGCGCCTTACCTAATCGGGGATTTTACGCGCAGTGGCCAAAGTATGGGGTAGAGCAAATGGGGTAGGCGCTAACTTGTGGGGAACCGCTACCGGGTATCTCTTGGGAGTTCCGGGAGCGTTCCACCGCGAAACGGTGCGATCTCGTCTGCGTTGCTTTTCCTTCGTCTCGACGTCAGATGAATGTGGGGTAACCTCGCGAGTAGGGACTGGGTAGCTGTGGCTTTTTGGGGGTGGAGTACCCATAGCACAGCATACACCGAACAGTGATACGCCCGCAGTCGCAGGCCATGGTTTGCCACCGCGGCGTTCGCGGGCACGTACAAGCAGGGAGACAATGGTGCATTCTCAGTAACGATACGAATAACGAACCGTCGGGGCCAACGAATCTATTTAAAAACAATGACCACAGGCCATTGCATCGTCAACGCTTCCTCCTCCCATGCATATTCCTGGCTGCACGTAGCGATGACGGGCCTGCAACAGTGGGCTCATTGGGGGGTTAATGCAAGATGATAGCCGATGATCGACACAATAGATGCCGAGAGGGGCACGGGCCGATCGATGACGGGAATGTGGGGGACCTCTTCAGTCATTATACCCGCGAATTGTCGGGGAATGCCATTTGTTTCACTTTTACATGACTCTATTCTGGTTCGTGACCTGCAGCCCTCCTGCGTCATACGATGGGGCCGGTGGCATCGGCTAAAGTGTGTATCTAACGAGATTCACAGGCCAATTCAGCCGAGCAACAGGGTCCACGGAACATTTACGGGACTAATCGGGGTGCTTTTTTCTCGATTTTGATCCGGTGTTTCACATGGCGTGGGGTACATGCCACTTGGCTGCCGTTCTGGGAAGTACCCCAGACAGCCCCTGGGTTGATTAAGCAAAGTGTCAGCGCCTTGGCGGACCTTTCTCCTTTGGATACAGTGGGTACAGCTAGATCTTTCCTCCCGATTCGGGGGATGTCCCGATCAAGAAATGTGGCTGACCACATGGTAAAGTTCACACATGCGTCGTCTCCCTACGCTCGTACTGAGTCTATGGATTGTATTTACATAAGTCATTAGTCGTAGCGGGGTTTACTTCAAAAGGTCGCCCTTGTTGATGACAAACGCCTCAATCACCGCCATGGCCGCGTACAATCTGTTCTCAGCTTCGGGGAACACAATCGACCGGTCGGAGTAGAACACATCGTCGGCAACCTCCTCCTGGTGACGGGGCAAGCAGTGCATGAACTTCCAGTTGGGGTTGGCACCGCCCAGCTCCACCATGGCCTGGGTGATCTGGTACCCGGCAAACTGCTGGAGCTTCTGCTGCTTCTGGGCCTCCTCACCCATCGAGATCCAGGTGTCGGTGACCACGACGTTGGCGTCCTTCAACGCCACCTGGGGGTCGCTGACAATCTCGAAAGTCACGCCCTGCTCCTTGGCCAAATCCTGGGCAATCTGCTCGAGCTCGGAGTCGAACTTGATGTCAGCAGGGATGGCAACAGACACGCTCATGCCCATCTTGAGCGCAGCGATGGCAAGGTCGTTGATGACGTTGTTGGAGTCACCGATCCACGACAACTTGAGGCCCTTGGTCGAGCCAAACGCCTCCTTGATGGTGAGCAAGTCGCAGATCGCCTGCAAGGGGTGGTACTTGTCGCACAACGAGTTGATAATGGGCACCGACGAGTCCTTGCACAACGCCTGGATGTCAGCGTGCGAGTTGACCCGGGCAAAGATACACGACACCATCGACGAGATCACCTTGGTGGTGTCGTAGTACGACTCGTTGACCCCGAGTTGGATGTCGTCCTTACCAAGGAACATGGGCTGGGCACCAAAGTAGGCGGCAGCACCCTCGGTGGAGATTCTAGTACGGGTGGACCGCTTGGAGAACAACAACGCCACCAACTTGCCCAACAACTTCTGGTGGGCCGCCTGGGCGTCGGCACCGCTCTTGTATTGCGCCTTCAACGACGCGGCTTTGTCAACCAACGCGGAAAACTCCTGGTTGGAGAGCGAGTGGATGTTAACCAAATGACGCACGGAGGGAGTGGAAGACATTTTCGGGGTGGTGGTGGAGAAGAACCGCTTGAACATGGGGTGGGGATATGAAAATTTTTATAGTTGTCGTTGACTCATCCCGATTGGGTAATGCACACACCGCGCTTAGTTATGTGCCGGACGAGATACCCGAATCACCGCTTGTACATGGCCCACAAGCGAGGTGAGAAAAGTAGAAGCGGCGGCGTGGGTTGACAACAGAGAGTTTGCGTGTGTGTGTGAAGTTTGCCAGCTTGCGAACGTGTGAGCCCCTAACGTCCCCACTCAAATTCTCGCCCGCCACCGCTGCCCCATTTTTCGGTCTTCCACGAATATTACCGACGCATGGCTCGGAGATGAGAATCCGACCGGGCGTGACCAGGGTACCTAGGCCATATGTATTAATGCTCCGTCAAGATACCATTACAAGACGAGCTCTCTATAGATCCGTAACTACGTAAATTCCGACTGCAACGCCTGTTTGTCTAGCGCCACCTGTTGCAACCGCGCCTTGAGCCGAGCCTCGTCTTCAAGAAGCTTGTTCTTCTTCGCCACTGCGAGCTGGCGCATATTCTGCAACAGGTTAATCTGCTCCTGGAGGTTCAACACCCGCGACACCCGCGCGGGCTCGTTGATCTCCATGTGGTAGTGCTCAAGGTCAGGGCCTAGCTCGGGGCCCATGCCATCGTCGATGATCTCCATGTGGTCTTCGTCGCCCAGCACCACCTCACGGTCGGACTCGGGCTCCCCGTACTCGTAGGCCACGTCCTTGGCGGTGATTTTGAAGTCGTCCTTGGCAGGAGCGACAAAGCGCGGGGTGTCTTCGGGCTCGTCATCCTCCATGTCCTCCAAGTTCAACACCTGGGGTGCCAGTTCCCGCGCGGAGGTGGCCCCCGTGGGCTCATCGACCACCCGTGGCGAGGCCACAAAATCCAGGTCATCGCGCTTGAACTTGGAGCCAGCGGAGGCTGCAACGATATCGTCGGCGTCTCCGTCGTCTAGGGGCTTGCGCCGCGTGCCCCCCTTGAGGTTCTTGCGTGTTTTGAACATGGCCAGCCTTGGCCAACGGATATATTCGCGGAGGATATACTTACGCGGCGTCGCGCCGTCCGCGGAGGGGAACGCACTGGTTTGAGCCCCGGCCACCGTGGGACCGATCTAATTAGCACTCCGGACCGGTGAGGCGGGGCCGGAACATGGCTTCAACGTGGGTGTGGACATTGTGTCCCTCGAACTCGCTCCAGAATAGCTGTTTTTTGTAGAGTTTTACCGCGGCCACGGGCATGGCGGTCGCGTACTTGGCGATGGTGATGCGGGCAGTGTGGTTGTACACCGTCACGCCACCCACACCCCCCGTTACGAGGTAAGTGACCCCCTGAAACAGGTACGCGTCGAGCGCCAACACCCATCCGGGCGTGGCAAAGAGCTGGTCCACCCGCTGGGTGTGGACGTTGTAGGCAATAACCTCTGCGGTGGTTCCGCGGTCTACAGCAAATACGAGCAGGTCGTCAGCGAACCGGACGCGGCGACAGTTGTCCGTGGCGCTACGCAGAGACTCCTCGGGAATAGGGGTGTGTTTCACGGGGTAGAACGCGTATGCGTCGATGCTGGCGATGCGTACGTCTCCGTTCTCGAGCCCAATGGCACAGAGGCGGTGGACTAGAGAGATGGCGATACAAGTCGGCATCACCTCCATGGGAACGGAGTGCTCAAGAGTAAAGTCGTAACTGTACACGTCAATGGCGGTGGTGGTGGCCACCACTAGCGTGGGACCGGGGGCAAACGCAACGTCTCGGACGAGGTAGAGACGAGCGCTGAGCCACACCACCTCTGCCGTCCATGGGGTGACCCGGTAGACCACCAATTGGCCCATGCACACGCACGCCACAAGGTCACCGGCCAGGGCTACGCGCTGGATGCCTCGGGCACGGGCGTCGAGAGGGAGAGAGTACACGAGAGTCGGGCCGGAGAAGAAACGAAGTACACCGTCGCTGCCCCCAGTGACGAGGTAGGCATCGCGGGAGTCGTGGAAAAAGCACGCGTCGTAGGTTTCTTCAGACATGAAAGGTAGAGAAGCTATTAGATGTGGAGATGAATCGATGGTGAGGGGAAGGAGGAGAGGGAGGAGTAAAGGAGGGAGAATTGCGTGGAACTTACCTGATAAAACCCCCCACAAACAGGAAGAACCCGCTAGAGTAAGAAGCACTCGCAAAAATCACCACCTTGATCATCTATCGACAGGTCCCAGAGTCTCGCCACAAACCACACGTAACACAACCACCCACCACTCCCTATTCACCACCCAGTACTCTTTATCATCAACGACTACCCTCTTCATTGTCACCACTACTCTCTCGCTGCCACCACCGCTACGTCCTCCTCACCACCACATAACCACCCCCTTCTCTCTCCCACCCCACCACTACCCCCTTCTCAACATCATAGCACCCCTCATATTACACAAAACAAACATTACATACTTTTAGCATTAACCCAAGTGCTTGATTCTCGACTGGTCAAGCTTCCACTGGCCGTGCAACGGCGGAATCAACACCTCGTACGACGTGGTGGGCGAGGCAAAGTTCTTGGGGTCCTGCTCAACCCAGATCGACGTCACCAACGAGTCGGGGAGCAACGGGTACTTGCACCAGTGCTCGTCCACCTTCTGGTTCGCCAACTGCTTCTCGATCTCCGCCTCGTGCCCGGGAATAATCGGCTGCGGGAACTTGCGGATCGGCTCCTGGTCCACCTCGCGGGCGTTGGGCGCATAGGGGTGCTGCTTCGCCAACACCAAGTCCAGCCAGTTGCGCTTGTTGTAGAACTGGTGGTTGGAACGCAGCTCGCCGGTGGTCTCGGTGGAGAAGATCGGCACACAGTCCTCAGAAGTGAAGTGGTTGAACTTGTGCACCTTCAGCCGCGAGTTCAACAACGACGCCATCGCGTCGGGAGGCGGGGCGTTGATGATTGCCAGCGAGATCACGTTGAAAATAAGACGCGGGTCCTTCTCCGGGTTGTCGGTCACTCGCATGTTCTTCTCCGCCACCTCGCCGTCCTTGGACATCAAGTGCATCGTCGGGTGGTCGTGTAACTTCGACTTGATCCGGCCCAACGCCGCCAAGTGCACGTCGCCGGACAAAATGGTGACCCGGACCCCGTGGTTGGCACCAAAGTCCAACAACCGCTTCATGAGCGCGTTACGCTCGCGCTTGTGGCCCTTGGCACACCAGTGGTCGTTCAAGTCGTCCAACACCTCGACACCGCCGTCAAACTCGTTGACAAGCCCGCGGTTGATCAAGTTGTTCTGGGCCAACTTGCGCACGGGGATCAACGCCTTGGACAGCAACACCTTCTCCAACCACACCAACCGCGGGTACAAAATCGGCACTCCCAACATCACCAACAAGTGCTTGGTTTCGGGACGGCGCTTCATTTCCGCCTCGAGCCGCGAAAACACCGCCTTGTAGGTGCCCTCCGAGCAGATCTGCTTGAGCTTGCGCTCAGTACGGCAGTCCAACCCCAACAAGCCGATCTCGCGGCCCAACTGCATGTACAACGAGTGGTTCTGCTGCTTGATGTAGGGCCCCTCGCCACCGATGATCCACAGCGGCTCCTCCTTGGTCAGGAGCACCTCCTGCGGCGACATGTGCTGCTGGAACAACATGTAGTACTTGTAGGCGACGTTACCGATGCGGTTGAACACGGTGCCGTTCATCGTCAGGTCCTTGTACGAGCCAAACCCGTCGATGATGTCGTGGTCGTCGTACACGTTCACCTGGGGAATCGTCTGCAACGCGGTGGGGAACGCCAGCGACAACGTGTTGCCGTTCTTAACCTTGGCAAACCCCTTGCCAAACCACCCAAGGTACTGGTTCAAGTAGTACTGCTCCATCTCCTTCTCGAACTCGGGCGACACCGGCTCAGACCGCTTCTGCGAGTACAGCGACCCCTCGGCCCACTCCTTGACTCCGGGTGCCTCCACTTTGATCAGGTCGCAGTACAACTGGTCTCCGCCACCAAGCATCACGTGGTAGTGGCGGTCCTGGTGCTTGCGCAACACGTCCAACCACAACAGCGACGGGAACTCCAGCGTGGGTGTCCCCAACGAGAAACCGTTACACAGGTACAGCATCACGTTCATCAGGTCCTGGGCCGCAGGCACAAAGAACTGGAACCCAGGGGCCAGGTGGCCGCCCACAGCGTAGCGCACCCGCTGCTCGTGGTCAGCGAGGTCCAAGTCAATGGCGTACCGCACGAACGTGAACCCCTCCTCTTCGTGGAACACCAGGTAGGGGAACTCGCCCTGCTGGATCTGGGGCTCACCCTGCTGGGGGAGCGAGGGACCGATTTCGAAGGTGACGGGGGGGATCTCCGACCCCTCCACCACCAACATCATCGTCGCACGGTAGTCGTGGCCCTTCTCGTGGGTGCCAAACAACCGGATTGAGGGGCCGCACCGAACATTGATGGGGCCAGGCACATTGGAGTCCGTGGGAGCCTCCTTGGGCGCGTTCTGGCCGTGTTTCTTGTTCACAGCCTCATACTCGTCGAGCGGTAACGGGTCAAACCAACTCATGTCTTAGCAATGGCAATTGTCGTCAACAAAAATGTTTTTTGTTTTGCAACAACCGACCACTACGTCATGCAGCAGCAGCCGCGGCTGGCGTATTTAGCGTTTGCACACAATAGGGCGGTCGCGGGAGCCAGTGGGCGGGGGTGCACGCGTTGGGTGGCGTGGTGGTCGTTGGTGTGGAGTGCCGGGGTGTTTTGTGCTACCGGTCTACGTAGAGTCGACTATACCCGTTTCAGGGGTGACTAGGGGTTGCGAAATGAAGAAGCAACAGTTATTTGGAATTTGCGTGGAATTTGAGCGACGGGCTCGAAATTGCGGTGCTACAACCACGGAGGGGGTGCTCGGCATAGCCGAGCGCAACAGCCAAGACCGGTGACATATTCTTGGCTATTGCCGATCGTAGCGTATCAACGCTCCGCTATTGTCAGCGCAGTCGTGTGGGGCGACATATCACATGCATGAAGCACCGAGCCGAGTGTTTCCCCGGTTCCGAAGGTGCAAACGGGCCGGGTGCAGTGGGGACAGCGGTTCCCGAGGGGAGTGACAGCTTTGGGGCTCCGGTCGCGAACGGGTTGCGCGTTCAGCCGTGCGTTTGCGTCCTATTGTGCATCCCGAAAGAGAGGGGTGGTTAGTCCAGAAATAGCATCATAGTCGAAATACGAATTTAGTAGGGGTTGCTAAGGGGGTATTAATAGAACGGTTTACGGTGGTAAACAAACACAAAATAGGCTTACGAGCCGAGGTGATAGCCAAGTGGCGACCGCTAACATCAAAGAGTGTGTTTACATTATGTACCAAGGACACCAAAAATACAGTGTCAGCACTCCCCACAGACAATACAACCAAAACAAACGCGGTAGCCAGGAATTGACAAAAACAATACCTTTACTCTGCTTGAGCCTCTTGGCTCTCATCCCACTCTTTCTCTACCCTATCTTTTTCTCCCTCTGTTCCCCCCACCTCTACCCTTCCGCCGCATGGTGAGGCTACCAGTTAGGCGAATGTTTTGACCTGCAGACAGCCCAAACCTTACCACCCGACCCCAGATGTACTTGCCACAGCTGTTCGTGGAGTACTCCAAGCGCACTCCTGAGCTGGTGCGCGGGTACTACGCCCCACCGCTCCTGGCTTTCTCCCCCGAAACTCCCGGAGGCAACCCCCACGAGCTCGAGTACATCATCGAAGCCAACTCCCAGCAGAGACTCAACCTCACCACACCGCTAGTCCAGAAGAAGAGGGACGAGCTTCGCAATATAGCCCGCATGGGTGCTCTGACCCTACGGCCCATCGGAATTGGCCGCACCATGGACGAGATCGAAGCTGAGCAGAAGAAGAAGCAGGCCGCCGCCGCCACACAAAACGAGCCGGAACCCGAGCGGGGACCGCCACCGGAGATTGCCCAGATGCAGATTCTCGAGGTGGATCTCGACCAGGACGTGGTGGAGATGGACGGAGGCGACGTAGACGACCTGATGTTTGTCAGCGAGGAGGAGAACGGAGGTGAGAACGATGAAGAAAATGATGGGTTTATGGCGGAGGAGGTGGAGTACCAGGCGGACCACAGCCTCGACTACGAGGTTTCTGCCCCCACGTTCCGCCGTAGCAGCGACATGCGTCTCGACAGCCGGTCTGGCGAGGACGTCGATGATGCGGAGGTGTCGATGGACATGGTGCTTGAGGATTCGTAGGACGGCTGAGAGCTAGTGGGTGTTGTTGTCAGGGTATGGCAAACGTTCGAGAGGTCGGTACAAACAAACATGGTTCACTTTGAATAATAACATCAAGGGAAATAACCCAAGCATCCCAAAGAGTTGTCTAACCTTTTCTATAGCATAATGATATAAAATAGCATAATCTTTTCTATCCCACCTACCACACAACCATTTCTCTTCGGAGTCGAACCGCATGTCAACCATTTTCCAGATTTTCTCCAAATAAATTACAAAATTTATAATTCCACTCCCATTCTATAACTCTATAACTACACACCCTTCTCGTTCTCCTTGTGCTGCACCCTGTGGCTCAAGTCAAGCGTGGCAATCGAGTCCACCTTCGCCGTGGCCAAGTGGATCGCAGGGATCATCCACCGCCCACACAGACACCGCGACCCCTGCCACAGGTAGCCACCCACCTTGGCTTCGCACTTGGGACACAAGAACTTGCCCTCAAGCTCCAGTTTGTCGAGCTCGTCCTTCATCCACCGCACAGGCTCGGGGAGGAACCAGTGCGAGCAGTCGTCCAGCGCCTCCTCGGTGGCCACCACCCGTCGACGGTAACCAGCCACCTTCATGAACTGCGACTGCTTCAGGTCCAGCCCCGGTGGGTCGTGCGGCTCCACGTTCTCGTTGGTGGCCACCACGTACCGGCACCGCTTGCATCGCAACTCAAACTTGCTGGTGGTACCCCTGGTGCGGGGCTTAAAGAGCCCCAATTGGCGGAGCGAGCTCCCCGTGGGGTCGCGTTCCAACTCAAGATCAATGACAAACTGCTTGTAGGCATCGCTCTCGAAATCCACCTTGAAACCCATCTCCGCAAAGAGCTCAACCTGCTTTTTGAATCCCGGGTTGGGCTCCACGTTCTCCTTACGTCGCTTGACCGCGTACAACGCCTGGCTGTACGTCAACTTGTAGTGGTACATGAGGTAGGCGACAATCACTGCCACCAGCCGCAGCACCCCAGCGACGCAGTGCACCAAAACCGAGCCTTCGTGCTTCTTCTGCTTAACCCCCAGGGGAAACAACGCCTTGTCAATGTATTCCATGGCTTCTGGCAAGTGCTCCAACAAGTTGGCGCTCTCCTCATCGAGCACCTCGAGCTGCTTGTGGTCCTCGGCCAGGGCCGGGTACGAGGGGGCGGGGCCGTCAAGCACCAGGAGAAAGTGGTTCACGTGGCTGAGATCCGTGCCATCGCTAAACGCCTCGAGGTCTCCGAGGAAGATGTTACCTAGAATGCGGTAGATCATCGTCTCCTCTCCACCTCCACGCGACCAATTTGCGATGCGCATCGAGCCGCACCAGCGCGGCAACGGTATCTGCGACATTGTCGTCACGGGAAGCAACTCCGAAGAACGATGACGCGCCGAGACATTCGGAACACGATTGCCTGGCACGAAATTGCTCCACTCCGAAACCGTATGACCTGGTGTGGGGTTCAGGGACCGCCGTTCGCTTAAATCGTACGACGTGCGATCAGCGGTGCCAAGCTGCCGATAGCGGGGTCATTTAGTTACCGATGATGACGTGGTGGTGCCAGCGAGAATTCTGCCGGAGTTTGGCCCCATTCGCCTTCGAAGTCGGCCCCACCATCCTCGTAACTGAGCCATTTATGCAACGTTGTTGCAATCACGCTCCCTGGGCTCAATATCCGAAAATGTTGCCGCGTAGTTAAAAATTTCGGAGTTGGCGGACGTTATGCAGACGCACCCACCAAAGTTTGGGCCATAACCAACATCATGCACAATCCGTAAAACTAATGGCGCCGATGCCAGTGATTGGCTCCCGCTCCGTTATCAGGCAATGGCCCTCTACTAGTAAAAGGTGGCGGAACACTTGCGCGACCCCACACTTTATTTTCTGTGTTCGGAGATGAGCTGTTAACCAATCGCCGAAACAAAAATACCCGGGTGCGATAGCCGACACCACCCGGAAGAATACTTCCTTCGAGTACCGCACGCGATACATGTGCAAAACCAACGCGGGCAAGCCACAGGAGCATGCTTTTATAGCAGCCCGAGGACCACGACAAAGCCTCGGGCAAAAGTCACATGCCCCCGCTAGTGGACATTGTCGCTCGGTCGGCCGGTAGACCCGACATTTTCCTTCCCTCCCCAGATTGTAGAGAAAAACGGTCTCGTAACCATTACAGCAAGCCGATCCTGGACCCGACGCGGAATTTCTGTTTACGGAACACGGAGGGGGACGCAGAACCACGCACACCGCAGTGAATCCGCCGAAAATCGTGCCCAGCGTCGCCAGAAACCGAGGGCGGCCCAATGCAGTGGGTTTTTGCCCGGCTGCAGCGCCACTCCTATTGATATTGCCCAACACCACAAACTTTTCACTTGGCCACCCACGCTCACAACCATCGCCGCAATCAATTTGGGTAATTTACCTTGGACAAACTAGCCGCAGAAACACGCGGCGATAACCCGAGAAGACACGCCCAACACGTCCCGGACTTGATCGGGATGTGTAGCCAACCCAGTAGTCCGCCCCCTGGCAGGATTTGCCGACAGTGGCTCGGCTACTCCACCCGACGCGGGTGGCGTATATCTGGCAATACCCCAGACTTGGCCACGAGCATGAACGTGAAACGCACGATTACACCATTTTTCACCAATCAAAAGAAATCTACGTGTATCGAAAGCCGGAGTAGGTGCGCCGCAGGGGCCATTGGCCCGCGGATAGACGCTTGTACGATCTCCAGAGGTCCGGAAGGGTTCCGCGAGGCTCCCCCGGTGGCCTTGGCCCCGGTTTACACCCTGGCGGTTGCGCAAGACGCAATTTCTGTTTTTCGACGTGGTTGCGATCACACTCGGTCTACTGGCAACCTCGGGAAAGCTGGCTTTTTCATTGGTTGACGGGCGTTCCTGCACACATGTGAAAGACATAAAAGAATGACAGCCACCGGATCAGTGAAATTTTTGATTAACGGAATACCATGTCTGCTATCAGATCCATTAGAACCGCTAACTTCGCTAAGACTGCGTTGCAGAGCACCAGAACTTATGCTACTGCTGAGCCCGTATGTACCTACTCACTCGAATTAACCTCGGTTCCTCGGGACATTGACTAACAAATCTAGACCTTGAAGCAGAGATTGTCTGAGATCCTCCCCCAGAAGGCTGAGGAGATCAAGCAGTTCAAGAAGGAGCACGGCAAGACCGTCATCGGTGAGGTTTTGCTCGAGCAGGCCTACGGTGGTATGAGAGGCATCAAGGGCCTCGTGTGGGAGGGTTCCGTGTTGGACCCCATTGAGGGGATCCGGTTCAGAGGCCGCACCATTCCCGACATCCAGAAGGAGTTGCCCAAGGGTCCCGGTGGTGAGGAGCCCCTCCCTGAGGCTCTTTTCTGGTTGTTGGTCACCGGCGAGGTCCCCTCCGTCGCCCAGACCCAGGCCTTCTCCGAGGAGTTGGCTGCCCGCTCTGCTTTGCCCAAGCACGTCGAGGAGCTCATTGACCGGTGCCCCTCTAACTTGCACCCCATGGCCCAGTTCTCGATCGCCGTGAACGCCTTGGAGTCCGAGTCTCAGTTCGCCAAGGCCTACGCCAAGGGTGTCAACAAGACCGAGTACTGGAAGTACACCTACGAGGACTCCATTGAGTTGTTGGCCAAGTTGCCCAACATCGCCGCCAGAATCTACAGAAACGTGTTCCACGACGGCAAGTTGCCCGCTCAGATCGACCCCAAGAAGGACTACGGTGCCAACTTGGCTTCGCTTTTGGGCTTTGGCTCCAACTCGGAGTTCGTTGAGTTGATGAGATTGTACTTGACCATCCACTCTGACCACGAGGGTGGTAACGTGTCCGCTCACACCACCCACTTGGTTGGCTCTGCCTTGTCTTCCCCCTTCTTGTCGTTGGCCGCTGGTCTCAACGGTTTGGCCGGTCCCTTGCACGGCCGTGCCAACCAGGAGGTCTTGGAGTGGTTGTTCAAGATGAGAGAGGAGCTTAAGGGCGACTACTCCAAGGAGAACATCGAGAAGTACTTGTGGGAGACTTTGAACGCCGGCCGTGTCGTCCCCGGTTACGGTCACGCCGTCTTGAGAAAGACCGACCCCAGATACACCGCCCAGAGAGAGTTTGCTCTCAAGCACATGCCCGACTACGAGTTGTTCAAGTTGGTGTCTAACATCTACGAGGTCGCCCCCGGCGTGTTGACCAAGCACGGTAAGACCAAGAACCCCTGGCCCAATGTGGACTCCCACTCCGGTGTCCTCTTGCAGTACTACGGCTTGACCGAGGAGTCTTTCTACACCGTGTTGTTCGGTGTTTCCAGAGCCTTCGGTGTGTTGCCTCAGTTGATCATCGACCGTGGTGTTGGTATGTCGATTGAGCGCCCCAAGTCTTTCTCCACCGAGAAGTACATGGAGTTGGTCAAGAACCTCGGCAAGTAAATGGCTGATCCCTAGCATTTTATTTATTTGGTACTATTTATTACGTAGTTATGTTGAAAACGATCTTGTATTTATTCAGAGTTTGTAGTACATGAATTGGTTAATTAAGAAGTTGTAATCATGATGACTTTCATCACCCTTTACTGTTTACGGTTTTATTATCGTTCATCCTTCCATTGTACCGTTTAGTGATTCAACTCAGTTTGAATTTTTCAGACGCGACACCATGGCTGACATCTCAGTGTACATCACCTCCGGGTTGACGTCGAGCGAGCGGCGAATCAGCCCACAATGGGAGCTCGACTACCTCAAGGAGCGCCTTGAGCTCATCACTGGCGTGGCTGCTGCCGACCAGCAGCTCCAGTACTATCCCCTGGACGACTCGTCGGAGTACGTGGTGCTTACTCCTGAGGTGTCCACCGGGGGCACCACGGTTGAGGCGTTCAACATCCGTCCGTACTCACGGATCCACGTGGCTGACACCAACCCGGACTCCGAGGCGGCCAAGCTTGAGGCTGCCAATGGCGACACCGCGGAGTCGTACGACATGACCGAGGAGGAGTATGCCCAGCGGGGCGACACGGTGTTGCAGTGGAAAAAGCAGAACCAGTTGGGCCGGTTCGACCCTGCGGCTGACGCGGAGAAGGCACGTAAGCTCGCGGAGGACGCGGAAAAGGTTGCCACTTTCACCGTGGGCGACCGGTGCCGGGTGATCAACATCGAGGGCGAGCGTCGTGGCACGGTCAAGTTTCTTGGGGTGATCACGATGTTGGACCCCGAGGCTCCGTGGGTTGGTATTGAGTTTGACGAGCCTGTAGGCAAGAACGACGGCTCGATCAACGGGCAGCGGTTCTTTGAGGCGCGGGCGAAGCACGGGAGCTTTGTCAAGCCGAAGCAGGTGGAGGTGGGCGACTTCCCCGAGTTGGACCCGTTCGCCGACTCCGACGAGGAGTTGTAAGGAGTATACAAAGGAGAGATAGAGATGACGATGGCCGCTGAGAACGGGAGGATTTAGTACAGGTAACTGGACAGGAGACGGAGCTCGCGTATGAATACACAGAACATAATGGCAACAAGTGTCGAGAAATCAATCAAGTAGAGTCACCACGAGACGACGCATTGTCTAAAGCCAGGAAAGACACTAGACGCTCATGCTTCTTCATCTTGTAGTGTACATATTTGAAGGCCTCTAGACCTACCACACAGTCCAACATATTTCAACACCTTACCTCTGTTCTGGGCTCCTCACCCACCTTTCCATTCTCCGACTATTATTGCCGACTCGTTCTCCGCCTGCAGTTCTTGGCACATACCCTTGACTCGAAGCTACTTCCCCAACCACTCGACCCAATCAAGCCAGAGCCCTACTATCAACCGTTAATAATGCTAATACTAATACATTATGCCTTATATATACAGACAGGCGCTAGCGCGCTCTTAATACAGTCTATTACTCGCCCGGGCGGTACTCGGGCAAATGGGATTGAAGGCGACGGATGGCCCAGTTCAATCCCACAAACTTGACCTGCTGGTCGCTGGCCCCCTCCAGAGTAGTGAACGCGTGCCACCACTTCGGGCTGGCAAACTTGGCCTGTTCGGGACCAAAACCGGCCTGGCGACGAAGCGCGGCGACGTGGGTCCGGAGCTCAGCAGCGAGCTCCAGCCGCAACTTCTCCGCCCACTGCCCGGTCATGAGCTCCTGGCTCAAGTCGCCGGTGGTGCTCCAGGGATCGCCCAACACAGACACCAACTGGCGCCACTTGACACGGAACCGCTCGATGGTGGCGTCGGGGATCTGCTGGCCAATAAACAAGTTGATCTCCAGGCCCAAGTTGGCGGGGAACCACCGCTTCCACCCGGTGATGTCCTCAGGAGCCACCTTCTCGAACCCATGGGCAAACATAGGCACCACGATGGGGGCGCGGGTGGCCTCGAGGATCAACCGTGACACACTCCACTTGAAGTAGCGCATCAGGTTGTTGTCCGGCGGCTGCAACTGCAACACAAACCCCTCGGGGAACACGTGGAACCACGAGGTCTTTTTGCGGACAAACGGGAGGGTGGGCATGAGCAACTGGGTCAGCTCAGCCGACGGGCGCATCTGGGGAGCCAAGTTGGCCTCCTGGATGGCCACGGGAAGTTGCCAGTCGTCAGCAGTCATGGTTTTGGGCACGGTTCCGGGGGCCACCAGGTCGTCGGGAGAGACAATGCGGATGGCAGCGTCCACGGTGGGCTGGAAGGGACCAGCACCAAACCGACGGATACCCAAGATCTTACCAAGGTTGAAAAACCACCCCTGGGCTGCGGTGCCAAAGCACACGTTGTCGGCAGCAAAACCCCAGCGAATGTTGTCGATGTCGTTCCAGTAGCGCCGGGGCAACAACGCGACGAACAGAGGGTCGTCGACCACCAGCATGTGGTTCATCACCGTCACCACCAGTCGGTTTTCGGCCCGGGCCCGCTCAAACGCCGCGTCCATGTGCTCGATGCCATGGACCCGCGGCTTGTACAACAAGTTGAGGAGGAGCTTCAGGTTGAGGGTCATGAAGAGACAGGTGAAGTGCGACGCCGCGTTCCACCAGGGAGCTGTACGGGGGTATTCACTCAAGAAGTCATCCCCCCTCTGGAGCACCGCTGGGAAACTCATGGCTGGCGATGGGGCGTGGGATGGGCCAAATGATTTGATGTTCACGTGGGAGCGCGACGAGGTGTGGGGAGAGGTCGGGTGTTTTTGGTGTTAGGGCACTGGTAGGGCTTAAAAGGGGTAGATTTAGGTGGTTAGGGTGACCACAGGCTCGGCTACGGGTTCATCCATGTGGTGTTTTGTCTTCAGGGACGCATGGAGTGTGGTTCTACGGTAAACCCGGGGAATGCATCACAAATGGTAGTGCGGGATCGACCACGTTCAAAGCCCTGGACCGAGGCAGAGCGAGGAAATGGCGAGAACGGTACCCGCTGGCGAAGGCTACCCGATTTTAAGCGACATCATTCGTTAAGAACCGATCCACGGGCTCGAGTGCATTCCTCGATCGTGTATTACGGAGCGAGAAATGGAATTTTCCAGTAGACCCGAGGAACAGCTTGTAAATGGGTCTGGCTATAACAGTCCCGATAATGCAACGTCGAGAGAATCTTCCGCGTCTGATTGTTTCCGGATATACCGGCTCGAGCCCTTTGTGAGTCCCGAATAGGCAACTACCTAGGTTTCCTGATCCGTCAGCTATCAGTTGTCTGCCTGGCTGACAGACGCAGTAACCAAATTAAACCAACCACCAGCGCCATCAAAATTGCCTGGATAAGCAAACCCTCTCACGTTTAGCCCCGCGTGGGCACCTCTGACGGCTGAGGGGCCGCGAGCGGCGCCCCCCCAGACCCCCCCAATGCTTTCTTTTCGCAACCACATCTCCAATTCTTTCTCCCACTTTGCTCGATGATAAACTCACTAAAGACCAGCCCTCGAACGCCAACCCTCGAAGGCCAACTACCAACAACCACTACCAGTCAGCAACTCCAACGTCCCAACAGGATACTATTATTCCCTTTATTATGTCTATAAATACCGTGTCATTAGTAAGGGCGGAACCGCTTCTTCTCCCGCATCGTCTGCACCCGCTCCTGGTCCTCCTTGTACTTGCGCAACAAGTCGTTCATCTCCTCCTTCTTGCGCTGGCGCATCTGGAACCGGTAGAAGTCGTCCTTCTCCTTCTTCTTCATCTTGGCCGATGCCTTGTCCGCCTCCACCGTCTGCGCCAACTTTTGCTTGCCAAGGATACCCAGCTTGGTCTTGCGGTTGGATCCGACCACCATGGTGAAACCGTCCGCGTCCACGAGCGCCTCCTGGCGCAACGCCTGCTGCGAGCGGTGCTCGGCCTCGTCAAACGCCGCCAAAGCGTCCAGCACCTCCAGCGCCAACGCCTCCGGGTCCTTGATTTGGCGCCGGAGCTTGTCAGCGTAGTACTGGGCGGTAATCTGCGGCTGCGGCCACGTGTGCTGGGTCTTGGCTGCCTTCTTGAGCCCCGCCATCGCGAGCTGGAACGCCGGCTTGTCGACAAACGCGATGATGGCACAGTTTTTGGGGAGTTTCATCGCAGCAGTGTCGGTGGTGAGGTCCAAGTCCGAGGTGAGCCGGCTCATGTTGACCCACACCTCCTCCGGGTAGTCGTTGAGCACGCTGGCCTCGAAGTCGGCGACGGTGGCTCCGATGGCCACCTCTCCGAAAAACTTTTTGATGTCGCTGAGCTCTGTGAGCGCAGGGAGGTTGACGACGAAGAGCGAGCGGCCGTCACGGCCCTCGTGCTTCTTGTAGTAGATGTAGTGTGGTGTGTCGTACACCTTGACTACAAGCTCGTCGAACCCTTTCATGGCAAGTGATGATGTTTTCGCACTGCATGAAATAAGACGGGGAAGACGATGGCGGGTGGGATGAGGTGGCGGGCGTGTGGTGCTGAGGGTGTTGCTCTGCTTCCTGGTTGCTGTTTCGCCTCTATTGCTCTACATTGCAGCGTTTTTTCTTTGTTCCGTATTCTGATCGTCGTTTCTTCCCCTTTTCTCGTTTCTCACGGTCTCTCCCCCCACCGTGTTCTGTACTACCGCCATACGAGGCCACCAGTCGCCCCAAAGGCCGTGCTCCGCGCGTCTAACGCACTCATCTACACCACCCCAAGCCCCTACACCCCCTCCGTAAACACCACGCCCATTGCTCCCCACCAACCGCACTTTTCACCACCCTCGTCACCAGCCATTGTTTTACCTCGCAACCGCACTAGGCCCAACCACCCCACCACGCCACCCCGCGCCACGCACCGGCGCTGGACACCGGGCGACCGCGTCGTAGCCACCTCTCCCACCCACCAGGGCCGCTCCCACCCGCCACACAGCCCACCGGGCCCCCTGCGTGTATATAGCTTGCTCTCCTGTCTCCATACAAATTTCGCGCACGACAACGCATCCCCATACGCGCCTACCTCCCGGACCCCATGGACAGCAGCGAGGTATTGAGTGCTCTCCAGGCGTCACTTGACGCGGACATGGCCGTGCGCAAACAGGCCGAGGCCCAGCTCCGGGTGTTTGAGCAGCAACCGCACTTCACCGCGGCGCTCCTCGACATCGCCGGGGCTGACTCGGTCAACTTGGGCACCCAGATCGCAGCCGCCATTTTCTTCAAGAACCGGGTGTTCACGCACTGGCAGGCCCCCGAAAACAAGCCGGCGCTGGCCCTGTTGATCCCCGAGCTGGAAAAGCCCCGCATCAAGGAGGCGCTCATCGAGACCCTTGTCAAGGTTTACCGCAACCCCCAGATCAAAACCCAATTGGCTGCCGCGCTCAATCTGATCTTTGGCGTCGACAAGTGGGAGCTGATCATCGACATTGTCGTCAAGTTGCTCCAGGACACCCTGAACATCGACCACGTCTACGTCGGGCTCGTGATTTTGTTTGAGTACACGAAAAACTACCGGTTCGACGTGGTGGAGGTGGGCAAAACCAACCCCGTGATCGAAGAGGCGGTCGACGCCACCTTCCCCTTGCTCGAACAGTTGGTGCCCACGCTCCTCGAGCTGGAGGTGGCCCAGCGCGACGACATGCTCTACATGATCCTCAAGACGTTCAAGTTCGCCACCTACGTGTTGCTCCCGACGTACTTGCAGGACTTCAACCACTTGGGCCAGTGGTGCCACTTGCTCATCACCATCATCAACCACCCGATGCCCGCGCTGGTGATGGCGGAGGAGCCGCTGGAACGCGCGGCCCACCCGCGGGCCAAGGCGGTCAAGTGGTGCTTTGGCAACTTTTCCCGGTTGCTCCTGCGCCACGGAGGCGGGTTGCACACCCACAACAAGCAGCTGCCGTTTGTCCAGCACTTTTTGGAGCTGTTTGTCCCCGAGATTCTCCAGGCGTACTGGAAGGTGATCGAGCAGTGGAGCACCCGCGACGTGTGGTTGAGCGAGGGCGCGCTCTACCACCTCATTGCGTTTTTGGAGCAGTTGATCGAGACCCCCGACTGGCCGCTTGTCGGCAACAACTTGGACGCGGTGATCAAGCACGTGGTGTTGCCTACGTTGCTGGCGACGGCTGAGACGGTGGAGTTGTACGAGGACGACACCGACGAGTACACCCGCCGGTTCTTTGACTTCAACCGCGACACCAACACCCTGGACGTGGCGCTGGTCAACTTTGTCTACCGGCTCGCGGCGAAGCGGTTTGCAGAGACGGGCTCGGTGGTGTTGTCCAACATCAACGACATCTTTGCGGCGCGGGCCGCGTCCCGGCTGGACGGCGACGTGGCGAAAAAGACCGAGGGCGCCTTGCGGGTGCTAGCCACCATCAGCGACAAGATGAGCAACCTGCTGGTTTCGCCGGTGGCGGGCGAGGTCGACAAGCTTTTGTACACCTACGTGTACCCCGAGATGGCCGAGGAGACGGTGGCCCAGACCCCGTGGTTGGCGGCGCGCGCCTGTGACACGTTGGCGATGTTTGAGCACAAGTACAAGGACGCCCAGGTGCTCCAGAGCATGTTTGAGCTGGCGGTGCGGTGCTACCAGACGGACGAGTTCCCCATCAAGATCACCGCCGTCGACGCCATCTGCACGCTTGTGCGCGAGGACGCCATTGCCAACCAGGTGGCGCCCCAGGCACCCCAGTTGATGGAGCTGTTGTTGCAGATGCTGAAGAAGTTTGAGCTGGACATCTTGACCAACGTGATGCAGACGTTTGTCGAGCGGTTCTCCAAGGTGTTGGAGCCGTTTGCCACCGACTTGGCGCGGCTGCTTGTCGACCACTTTGTCACCGTGGCCACCGAGCTTGGCGAGCAGGGCTACGGGTCGGACGCGGACACCGAGAAGGAGTACCAGGCGCTGGGCATTCTCAACACCTTGCTGACGTTGGTGGTGCTGATGGGCGCCAACCAGGACGTGGGACGGCTGTTGGAGCACACGGTGCACGACATGATCAAGTTCATTTTCGACAACGCCATGGTGAACTTTGTGGCCGAGGCGGTGGAGATTCTCGAGCTGTTGTTGTACGCGACCCAGCTGGTGCTGGAGACGATGTGGGACCTCTACCTGAGCTGTGTCGAGGCGTTTGAGACGTATGCGTTCGAGTACTTTGACCAGATCACCCCGTTCTTCGAGGCCATCATCAACCACGGGTTCAAGCTGGTGGCGGCGGACTCCCCCCACGTGCAGGCGATGTTCAAGGTGTGCACCGAGGTGCTCACCTCCAACGGCGACCCGGTGTTTGCCAACAAGGCGTTTGAGCTCTTGGAGTTGTCGATCTTGGCGTTGGGCCTGCGGTGTGCTCCGATGTTGCCCGGGTACTTGCCGCAGCTCTTTAGCATTTTCCAGCAGTACGAGGAGCAGAACTCGTTTGACGGGTACATGTTGCACCACTTGCTGATTCTCAAGGTGTTGTTCAGCTCGCTTTACGCCGATGCGGCGGCCACCATGGCGGTGATCCGCGACAACCAGTTTGTCACCGGCTTCATGCTGTTGTGGGTGAAGCACTCGCACGACTTCCACAGTGTGTACGGGTGCAAGCTCCAGATCTTGGCCGGGGTGGCGATTTTGCGCAGCAACGACTGTCTTGCGCTGTTCCCCGAGGACTGTGTGCTGGAGTTGGTGGACATTTTCTTTGGCAACGTTGCGGCGTTGCCGGGGGCCCTCAAGGCCCGGGCGGAGATTCTCGCGGCCGAGTCCAAGTTTGTCGAGGACACCGGGGACGAGGTGTTTGACGAGGAGTACGGGGTGGACGAGGCGGAGTTGGAGGCGTTGCGCCAGACGCCCATCGACGACGTCAACGTGTTTGAGGTGGTGGCCCGCGCGGTGGTGGAGATGAAGCAGCTGGAGCCGCAAAAGTACGAGACGATCTTTGGCGACCTCGACGACTCCCACAAGCAGTTGTTGCAGCTGGTGGTGTACAGCCAGAACCAGAAATAGTGATAGAGGCTATAGATTAATAAGGCAGCGCCTAGGGAAGGTAACGGTTGGTGTAGAGGGGTTGAAATATGGCTCCGACTTTGACACAGTAAGGTCTGTAATGAGATGCAATGACTTGTTTTGGGGCAGAGCTAGCCTTACGTAACTCTGAAGCTGATTTTGGCTCCAATGAGCGCAGTTCTTGTTCCCAATCGTTGAATCAATTCAATGACTGTTAACACACTGCGGATCAGAAGAAACAATATACATACACCAACCCCTCTCAGCTAGTCAGTACAATTTTGAAAACTCTACTACAATCCCCAAACGCTACAGACCAAACACGTCTGATTACCCACTCTCCTTTTGATCACCCACTCTCCTTCAGTTGTACCCTGCTCCCTTCCCCACTACCGTCTTTTCCTTATCATGCGCGTTGCCACAAAATCCACGGCAACCACTATGTTCTCAGGATTTGGAGGGATGTTTGGCGGGGGCTTCGGAATGCCCCAGGCCAGCAACCACTTCGAGGACCACTTCCGGTGCTACCCCATTGCCATGATGAACGACACCATCCGCAAGGACGACGCCAACTACGGTGACAAGATCTTTTTGCCACCTCTGACCCTCAACAAGTTGACGATGTTGCACATCCGGTACCCGATGTTGTTCTCGTTGACCAACGAGACCGCCGGGAAGACCACCCACTCCGGTGTGCTTGAGTTTGTTGCCGAGGAGGGCCGGGTGTACATCCCGCAGTGGATGATGGCCACCTTGGGGGTCAACCCGGGCCAGATCATCAGTGTCACCAACTGCGACTTGCCCAACGGGCAGTACGTCAAGATCGAGCCCCAGCTGGTGGATTTCCTCGACATCTCCGACCCCAAGGCGGTGTTGGAGAACGTTTTCCGCAAGTTCACCACGTTGACCGTGGGCGATGTCATTGAAGTCAACTACAATGACCAGATCTACGGGGTCAAGGTGCTTGAGGTGAAGCCCGAGAACCTGTTGCAGGGTATCTGTATCATCGAAACCGATTTGGAGACTGATTTTGCACCTCCTGTTGGCTACGTGGAGCCCGACTACAAGTCGCTGGCACTGGTGCTGAAGCTGGCTACGCCGGCGCCCATTGACCCGAAGAAGGTGAGCCGTGGTGCTGGAGCCGCCACCATGGCCCACTCCATCAACTACGCCAACTTGGTGGCGGACGGCAACCGGTTCACCGGTGGGGGACAGAAACTCTCGGGAAAACCGGCAGACGAGAACAAAAAGCGTGTTACTGTGGACGAATTGGACCCCAATGCACCTGCGGTCAGGCTTGACTTGCCCGAAAACCAGCTCTTTTTCGGGTTCCCTGTGGTTTTGCCCACTCCGGAGGAAATCGAGGAGGCGGACAACGAGCCGGCCAAGTTCGGTGGTGCCGGCCAGTCGTTGCGTCAGTCGCGCAAGCGCAAGGGTAAGGGCGAGGATTTGCCGCTGCCCAAGAGCCTGAGGCTGCCCCAAGAGTTTATCGAAATCGATTGAGGGGTGAAATTATCAGAGGTTTATAATATACCCAATTTGGGTACTGGTTTGGAGTTAATGGTTGAGTAAGCTCAATTGAGCTGCTCAATCGTGTGGTATTTATGTTCTCAATGGTCTATGCGATAATACGTTATCCATTCGGGGTGATAGCAGACACGCTGCATGCCTTGAGACGGTTACATACGTGGGACACGTTCCTGGTCTATATTACACTCTATGCTACAAATTACGCGGACTCAGTCGTCGAGGGCAAGAACACGTCGTTGCCCTGCTTCTCGGCCATCTGCTGGTGGAAGACAATGTCCTTGGCCTCCCAGGGGTAGGCGATCCACGAGTCGGGCACGGTACGGGCGGCAAAGTAGTAGTTGTCCATGATCTCCTTGGGCAACTCCGCCTTCTTCTTCTTGTCCTTGTCGTGCAACACAAAGATACCGAACTTGGTGGAGTTGGGGTCAGCGCCCTTGGCCTTGGCCTGCTCGGCCACGTCCTTCTTCAACTCAGACACCGCGTAGTGCAAGGTGGTCCGGGTGTCGTCGACCTCGTCAATGATGAGCACGTTCTTGCCCACCAAGTCGATCCCCGACTGCTCATAGTCGATCCACTGGGTTCTCACCACCTCGGTGCCCACGGTCTCGATGTCAGCACCGGCAACCTCCTCGTACAACGACAAGATGACGGCGTAGATGCGAATGTTGGGCTGGCCGGGCTTGCGGACAAACGTTCTCAACATTCTCGCGGGAATGAACCCACCACCGCCAATGGCGATGATCAAGTCGGGGTTGAACTCCTTGATGGTCTCAGAGGCCTGCTGGCACAACTGATGGATGTTGTTGTACGAAATGTACATTTTCTCGTCGGCGGCAGACATGGTTGGCTGGGGCTTTGGGTCGTTGGCTACGGTGAGACCGAATAGAATTTTCTGGCGGGCAGCGGGCAATATATTTCGCAACTGCCGTTACATGCATTGCGCGATGAGGATTAAATAATGGTGCATGACGGACGTTATTTGACAGGAGGCGAGAGAGGCGACGGGAGGCGATGGGAGGCGGGGTAGCGGGGGAGAGGAGGTGGAGGAGGAGAATATGGGGTTTTGGATAAGGCCGGATTTGCGGATTTTTGGCACCAACCGGATATATCGTGGCAAGAGCGTGGTCGATTAGAAAAAAGAAATTCACCCCAGGTGGCACTTCGTGCCCCGAAAGGAAGCCGTGTCGCGAATGGGGTAGGTGACGACGATTGGCCTGTCCACGTGTATGGAGAAAGTAGACAAAGGAGTAGATAGGCATGTTTGTCCCAATCGAGTGGTTTGTGGCAATAATCGCTTATCTGAGGTTTACAGCATCGGGTCAATTGAGACGAATGCAAACACGCAGCGTGTACTGGCCACAAACAGAAAATACTAGTATTCTGTTAGACTGTACTACAATTACTCTCTAAGCAATCATCAGCCCCTTGTCCTCAGCCACATTCTCCAGCCGTTCCCAAGCATTCGCCGGAAATCAACTGCCGGGGACCCGTTTGGTCTCCTTCTCACCCGTGCTCGTAACCAAGCGTGGCGTTAACTTCAATTACACACTTCACCAACATCCGAAAACTTACCCTAAGGTTTCCCATCCCCACCAAGTATCTTTGTCTCCCACCCCTTCGTCCCGAGACCCCATTGCGTTTTGTACCTTATCGGGCAGTACCTGCAGCTAACCCAAGGCGCTTACCTGATCACGCACTAATTAAAGCTGAAAACCAGTGGCAACCTAACGTCTCGAACCGCATGTGTTGCAACGGATGTGTCAGTGACATCTTTCTTGTGTGTCTTTCGGTGTTGTTCCCACCCCTCCCGGTGTGGATCCGCCGAGGCTTCTGCACTACTGACTCGCTCATCAATGTGCTCCTATTCTGTCTTGGCTATTTCCCTGGTTTGATCCACCTGTGGTACATCATTGCCAAGTACCCGCCGTACGAGGAGACCCGTGTGTACTACGTGTACCGCTCCGACCTCGAAAACCAGTTGCCTCGCGAGGCCCGCCACCGTCAACATCACAACCCTGAACACGGGGTGATCGTCTACACTAACGAGCCGCGTCCGCAGCCGCAACCACCGTATCTCATGGGCTCGCACCACCAATTGACTGAGGGCGAGCTGGCTCCTGCCCCTCACCAACCGCTCCAGGGCACGTCGTCGCTGGCAGCCCAGAACTACGGGTCGATGTCTGACCAGCCCCCGAGCTACGAGCACGCGGGTGGTTCTTCGGACATGCCTAAGAACTAGGAGAAAACTAATGATATAGAATAATGAAAAATATAGGAGACTTGAGGCTGGAATTGAAAGTAATGAAGTTAAGCAAGAATCACCTACAAGAGGTTTGCTAGTCACGTGCGCCATACCACGTGTGTAGTTGCCACTGACCGTAATGGAAAACACTCGTCACCGAGTATCAATGGGCGACAGAATCTTCTAAAAAGCCTTATCACATTCGCCCCACGGTACACATCGCCTCCCGTTCCCACTCCTCCACCCACTCACCACCTTATCCGCACGTGCCGCAGCCGCACCAAGGAACTTACCTATCAGTGGCGTCACCATGGCACAGCTCACCCCAATCAAGGGGTTCAACGATACCCCGGTGACTCGCACCATCTGTGTGGTGTCCACGCTAGCAGCGTTGCTTCTTTCCATCCTCACCCTCAAGCACTACGTCCACCTCGAGCTCAATCCCCACATCGTCGAGTATGCCCAATACTGGCGAGTGCTAACATACCAGCTCTGTTGTGTTAACGAAAGTGATTTCGCTCTTTCGACCTTCCTCTGGTTCTACTTCAAGAACCTCGAGCGATTCTATGGATCCCGCAAGTATTTGCTGATTATCTCGGTGGTGTACGTCGCCAACATGATCGCGGTGTTTTTGACTATGTGTTTGGGCCAGGTAGCCATCCACACGGTAGCATACATTCTCCGCGGGTTCATCTCGCCGTTGATTCCCGCGGGCGGTCCCATTGGGCCCACCATGTTTAACTCGGTGACTCCGGGCCCGTTGGCGATGTTAAGTCTGTTGTATGTGCTCTATGGCAAGTACATCCCGGTGCTGTACCAGTTTAAGATTGTGTTGGCAGTGCCATGGCGCCTGCACGCATCCAAGCAGCTCACCCTCACCAACCACTTCCCCATCCACATCGTCTTCACCATGTTTGTTCTCAACAATGGGGTGAGCCTGATTATGCCCTGTGTAATTGGGTTAGTTGTGGGCACCTGCTATACCCAGGGGTTGTTGGTGGGCAAAGGCTTTGTGGTTCCCGAGTGGGCGTTCCAATTGTTCATCGACCCGCTACGGTTTTTGCAACCTCGTCCGCGGGCCCGGTCTCCACAAACACCCCAGGCTGCACGCGAAAACCCTGTGGAATTGCCTGAGAATGACGAGCCCGACCGCCCCGAAGAAGTGGTGGAGGACGGCCGCCAGCGCGAGTCGACGGAGATTCGTGCCGAGACCCCCGTGAGACCGTTGGGCTCGCAGTTCCTCGACAACTTCCGCAACTAAATAATGGTAACGACATAATGTATAATAGAATAGGACTCTAGGTAGCCGTTGTAGGAGGGTGTTTGTGGTGGTGACAACTAGCTATGGAGGTATACGGATGGCCCACAAGAACACCCGATGCTTTCGAAGAAAGAACCTGGAGACTGCAAAGAAGATTTTGGAAGAGCCAATATAAAAGTACGAGCCTATTTGTAGATTCTCCACTACAGTGCCTTGGTTGTTCTGTTGTTTTGTCGTCAGTCGAGTTAGCCCAAAATGGTATCCAAAGCCAAAATCAAAATCAAAACAAAATTAGTTGCTAGAATATACGCTCAAAGGGACATTCAACCTAACCTATCTTACCGTTAACCCCCATTAAGCCATTCGTGGCCTCCTTTACTATCTCACGTGACTTGATTCTCGCTTAGGGTTTAGCCCTTATTTACATGCAGGCCGCGAAGTTCGCGTGCGACGAGCCTGGGCAGCTAATGAAAAATTTCTTCGGAAGAAATCCCCATCTAACGCATCACCATGGGTAGAGACCACACCACTAAGCAGCACGCTAGATCCAGCCACAGACAGGCTCCCAAGTCTGACAACGTCTACTTGAAGATGTTGGTCAAGCTTTACGCTTTCTTGGCCAGTAAGTATCCCGATGCCCCAAATGAAAAAGACGTGCCTGCCTTCGGGCGGGTACTCAACGATTTAGGAACCACAGCGAGGGTGGATCCTCGCGGCGGTGCCCGCATACCAGCTGTTCTAGTAACCAGCGTGGCTGGTTGTCACTAGCCTGGCCAGTTACTAGTTCATCTGGCATGACTGCTCCTCAGTTTGAGTCGAGCCTTTCTGCGAGTGCTTTCGAGCGCGTCTTTTTCAATGAGCAGAAGAAACATTGATACTAACAGTATTAGGAAGAACTGACGCCCCCTTCAACAAGGTCATCTTGAGATCTTTGTTCTTGTCTAAGATCAACAGACCCCCCGTGTCCGTTGCCAGAATCTCGAGAGCCCTCAACGGCCAGGGTTCTGACAAGAAGACCGTCGTTGTTGTTGGTACCGTTACCGACGACAACAGATTGTTGGAGTTCCCCAAGACCACCATCGCCGCTTTGAGATTCACTGCCGGTGCCAAGGCCAAGATCATCAAGGCCGGTGGTGAGGCCATCACCTTGGACCAGTTGGCTCTCAGAGCCCCCAAGGGTCAGAACACCTTGATCCTCAGAGGTCCCCGCAACACCAGAGAGTCTGTTAGACACTTCGGTTTCGGCCCTCACAAGAACAAGGCCCCCAGAATCATGTCCAAGGGCCGCAAGTTCGAGAGAGCTAGAGGTAGAAGAAGATCCAGAGGTTTCAAGGTCTAAATTGCTTAGCAGCTTGGACAGTGAAACATCTTTCTTGTATACTACAATTAATTTAATGAAGGTATTCCTTTTTTATGGGTTTAATGAGTCGAATCTTGTGTAGCGCTTTCGCAGCTAGCCTACATATTGCCACCCCAGGTTTGATCGCGAGGGTGGACGCACGTAGTTTCGGTCCAGACGATGATAGACCGGCTCCCCGTGGAGGTGATTGAGGAGATAGTGGGCCTCATCTACGAGCCCCCCGGTCAGCCCGACTACACGTTCCGTCTCTGCCGGCTCTGCGACGGCTGGCACGACCTCCTCGCGTTGGCCCTGACCTGCACCTATCTCCGCAAGGCCCTAGGCACCCGGGTGTTTGCTGTGGTGTCGTTGGTGAGGGAGAACCAGATTGACCTGGTGCTCCGGATGCCCAAGTCGCTGGAAATGCACAGCGACCACCTCATGTTGACCCGGCGTTACTTGGTCGAGGTGCTCGAACGGAACTTCAACGAGTGTGGGTACAGTGACTGGGCTCGGGCGTCGTTCAGAGAGTATAGCGAGCCACGCCACCCTCCGCCCATCCACCACGGCCACCGTAGTCGTTACCGGTGGTTCAGCAGTAACTGTGCAGTCTCCCAGTTGGAGTGTGGCCTCGCAGTGCCTCTCGACCTCTTTCCGAACTTGACGTCGCTCAAACTACTCGGGCGCGGGGAAGGACTGCCTGTGAGGTTGCCCAATCTTGTGCACTTAGCCGCTAATCTCTCGGTGGCCCCGCTCGTGGACTGTCCCCGTCTCCAGCGGCTCGATCTCTTGGCGGACTTCTACGACTTTGCTCCGTGCGTGCTACAGAACTGGCGGGTTCCGTTGCATCTCGGCGAGCTCAACTTGTTCACCGACCATTCCACCGTGTTCCGGCTTCGCCAAGTGGTGGAGTGGCTCCAGAAGTTCACCCAGTTGACGCTGTTTTCGGCTCTTATCAGCCACCGCCAGCGGGCCCACGTTCCAAATCGCGCAGAAGAGTGGTTGCCCTACGACCGGGCGGGGAATGACCTTGTCGAGGTAATCAGACACTGTGAGTCGGTGACGCTCGATGTCGACGTTATCTTGGAGTGGGACACGGACCGAGACATTCCGTGTAACGCCACGACATTAACGTTGGTGCAACCGTTTCTCACTATCGGGCAGCTTCCCGACAAAGTGGCCGGGATCGTTGCACAATTGTCTGCCAACGCCAGATTGCTCAGGTTCCATTTCGGCGAGGTCATTGACAATGCAGACATTCATGCGCTAGCGGCAATCACTAATCTCTTCGCAGACCTCGCCAGTCGTGAGGCAGCACCGCGAGTCCGTAAATTAGCGCTCGAAAAGTGCTGGTCCCGGTCGGACGACATGATCACTCGAGAATACTACGCAGCCAAACCCTCAAAAGTGCTTGACTATGCGACGGTGTGGGGCAGGCTCCCTTTTAATTCGCCCCGGTATCGCAAACCAGATGCGTTTGATATCGCATACCAGTCAGCAGGGCTGACACACGACGTTTCGATTTCTCCGTCCGAGGACACGCCGTCCACGCTGGACTTTTGGAGTATCGAGACTGCCAAGTGTGATCTTGAGCAGTACACATTGAAACCTAAACCGATCCTGAAGTTCATTTGGGGCTAGGTACGCACAAGCTTATTGCATTAATCGTCATTTAAAATAATATGGAGTTGGAGTTTAGGGCTAACGGGTCGTCAACTCGTGAGTGTGGTTCAAAACTTATGTAGATTGTTTGGCAGTAAGCGCAGGTGTAAGGTTGTTGATTCGGTGGGTTTATTACGTCCTGACGGGCCACAACCTGAGCGCTTTGTGGCGCAAAAACTTTGCTAGCTGCACCCAGCCATTCCCTTGCAAATTTTCACTAGCTATTTGGGTTTCGCGTGCGAACTTGCATGGCCCCTGTGCGAAGTTTTTCACTCTTCCGTGCGAGCGTTACACGCCGTTGTTGAAGCATTCAACCCTCCACCGCCCGTCCACTTGGAGCAATTGCTGGAGTAAACCACCCAAAATAGAAATAATCTCTGGAAACAACGATTCTCAAGGCATTTAAGCTCAAAAAGAAACGCACGTTCCGTCGTCAACTTGTTTATTTGTATTTCAAAAGTCGCGGGGGATGGTGCATAACGGGATGCCATGCGTAAAGTAACCTCAAGAAAAGTTTCTTCGTGTTGTCCGCGAGTATGCCGGTGGTGTGGCAGCCCCATTCGCTTCAGTACTTTGTTGATTTGGTCATTGCTGGCACAAGTCTTTTGGAGGTCGCCAAACTGTTGGATCATCAATTCTCCAATTGTGATAATATAGTCAAGGTCGAGGCTGTCGCACGGTTGACCGACCAATTGTGCGAGAAACCACCACGACTGATTATTCTGGTGCCGATGCAATTGGTCCATGCTCACAAACAAATCACCCGACAGCACTTGATTTTATACGGGGTCAATCGGTGCCAGGTGTGGTGTGGGTTTCGTTGCGTGAAATCGCAGGTGGTCGCGGTGGTTGAAACATACTGCTCGCTGCCCGGGTGCCAGCTACTGATCTGTCTTGAGTACCACCCGTTGCGCCCGCTCGCCGTGACCAAACGGAGACTACACCACTCGCTGTGTTGCATCCACAATCGCGCACCGATACCCCCCGTGTGGGACAACACCAGTGACTGTGCCATTTTAGAAGAGTATCTCTACGATTTTTTGAAGAAGAACCCGCGTGCCGCCATTCTGTACGACAACAACGCGGTGGAGTTAACGTTTTGCTTTGTCGCTGTCCCCAAAGTGCGCCGGTTGTATAAGGCATGCGTCGATGGGTCCCTACAAGTCAACGACTTTGGTTGCAACGGTTTCAGTGGTGTCCTCATAAGTGGTGCAGACATCCTGGGTAGTTTGGTCCCCTTGGCTCTAGCGCTTCTTCCAACCCACCTCATCGACACCTCGTTGCCAGACATTCAAACGCTTTTCATAGGCTGCTCCAAACTCCACACGGCTGACGCCTTCAGACGCTACCTTACCCAGACACCCGATGTGCAGCAACAATTTCTTACAGGTGCCTGCGTCCAACGCTTGCTCAACGCACTCAGTGGCCCCAGGCGCTTTGTTCGGACCGTTGATGAGTTCATAGCACTTAGCACGGAGATGGCGCAGAGCCTCAAAGTGCCCCGAGATGGAGAGTCCCACCGTAAAAAGATTACCAAAATTAAACGCGGTAACCAGGCCCACTTTGCTAAGTGTGACCGGTGCTTCCGGGCTGATTACGTCGGCGTGCTGTGTCTGGTACGTGACCACGAGCCAGTTGCTCATGGACCCCCACAACGCATGCATGGGTCCTGTCGCCATCGCGCGTCGCTATCTGGCAAACGTCCTCGAGTTAGCATATAACGTTCTGACGTCAACAAAGTTCTTTTTGCAGCCATCTGCATGCCCTGCATGCCGTCATGATTGTGACCATGATCAATCCAACTCGTAAATATCGTTCGGCGGGGAAAGAAACGTTCAATTTAATGAAATCCAGCCAAGGAAACGTAGACACATTGGTCTGGATCGGGGTTTGGGATTGTGGCCGTAAACGGACCTCTCATCGCAACAGCGTCATCGTAGGTCTAGCACTAAGTGGAACAATTGCGGTAGCAAGCTACTGCTGTAGAACGTTCCAGAGGCCCAAAAGTTAACTCGTGACTTGCTCCAGACCCCGAGTCCGACCAGGGCGTGGCAGACCGAGAGGGAACTGCTCTGGCTCGGCACAGGGTCGGCTCGGCACGAACGATCGGGTTTGTATCGGGTTTGGGCGATCGCGACATTCCCAACAACCCCGCCATGGACCGCTACTGAAACAGACGGTTGACGCGCTCTGACGTGGAGCCTCCCGAATCCTCCTGTCAACGCAAAGACTAACCTGGTGCTTTTGGGATACTTAGTCCGGGCTACAAACCAGAATCGCTCGTGGGCCAGTGGGCCATCGCGGCATGGCCTCGGATAGGGGTAGACGCACACCAAATGGGCCACTACACAAAGGCTGCCGGTTTGCCGCCGCGAAACCGGGCGAGCCGCCGGTGCCGCAAACAGATCCGACCCGAATCGCGCCCACTCGGGCATATTCGTGTGTTTCCGAGCAACCAGGGGTGACCCATTGGGAAGACGCATGGCGCATATGTACATTCGGTATGGCCAGAGGGTGACTGCATCATTCGATGCTTTGTACGCATCACAAACGGGGGCCCAGGTTACACAATCACCACCGGGACGCCAGGGGCACCCCTTTCGGCTGTGCGTGGTGCCTCCAGACGACCGTGCCCAAACAGGCAATCGCAACGCGCGCCAGGCTCCCGGCAGTCACCCGGAGGTTCCCAAGGACATCCCCGAAAACGCAACCGTTAGTGTGCACGCCCGCTGTCGTCATACAATAAGAAACAATAGAACGAGATCGATATTTCTTGACCACAACAAACCAGCGCCATTCGGTCATTCCCGGGGGGCACTGCCACGCCCCCCACCACCATGCCCCCATGTAGCCATTCTCTACGCTCGCCCACGCCGTCACCACGCACAATTTCATCGTAGGGTGACAATGTCGCCGGCAGCCTGACGTTGCAGTCACCGGTTGCGGCGTTTCCACTAGCGGTTCTCCCCGCCAATGTACGATTTTTTGTGCAAAATATGCGGGGAGCATACACCCCAACAACTAATGGGGTGCGGCACTGCATCAATTTGTTTTATCAGTGCGGCGATTGCGAAGTGTGGTGGGAGCAGCGGTGGCGAGCGAGGCCATCGCGGGCGGCGTCGCTCGAGGTCATCGCTGGCGGCCCGGGCGGCCCGCGGGCCTCGCCGAACACCGCAAAACTCGTACCCCTTTGGCTTCCCCTCCTTCCCCCACCATGTCTCGCGGCGCTTTTCTTTTGCTCGCCACGTGATGCAGCTATACGGCATCAAAAAACCCATATCAGCCACTAGAGAGCGCGCGGCAAAAAAAGACGACCGTTTCCACAGTTTTAACCTAAAGTATTGATCCACGCTGATAGCAGGAATTTCTTTCGAATATGCTCGTGGTGAACGGACGTGACGCCACGACCAACGCTGCTGACCGCCGCCGGTTCCTGATGATGGGACTCTTGCGCCGGTTTCTGGGCACCACCATCAACGCGGCCCCTCCCGCACCCGAAGAACCGTTTGTGGCCCCCCCGCCCAACATCATCGACGGCAACCACTTGACGGTGGTGCAGCTGGTGGACAGCCACCCGCGACTGGAGCGCGAGTACCTGCCGGAGTTTGTTACCGAGTGCGTGCTGTTGCAGAACTCGGAAATGACCATGGAGGACGAATTCCAGCAAAGCATCAAAAAGAACCTTTTGGGGATGTTGCGCCTCCCACAGGGCAGACGCCGTGGGCTGGGCATTGTCGAGCACCACCTGGACGAGCTGGACGAGGTGTTGCTGTCGGACGACGACCTCGATGAGCACGACCCCGACTTGGACCCCGTGGCGTGGTTGCTGGACACCGACCTGGACTTCAACTACGACCCGAAAAACGAGGAGCTGGCCACCGACTACAAGTACGGCGGCTACCACCCGGTGCTGCGCGGCGAGGTCTACTACAGCTCGCACCACGACGGGCGCCAGTACATCATCTTGCGCAAGCTCGGGTGGGGCCACTTTTCCACGGTGTGGTTGGCCAAGTGCGTGGGCGACGACGCGTGCGACGAGTACGTGGCACTCAAGTTTGTAAAGCTGAACAAAAACTACATGGAGGCCGCCGAGGACGAGATCCGGTTGCTCAAGTGCTTGCAGGACCCGCTCCAGTACGCCACCCACTTGGAGCCGAAGCACCAGCAGTACTTTAGCGAGTACTTGCGCGACGGGGTGCCGCTGGGCCACCCCGGGTACCACCACGTGATGAAGCTCGTCGACGACTTCCGCGTCACAGGGCCCCACGGCAACCACATCTGCATGGTGTTTGAGATCCTCGGCGAGAACATCTTGCACGTGATCTACAAGTACAAGCACATGAACCACCAGTGGCACCAGCAGCAGCAGGCGCCGCAGGTGGAGCCGTGCGACCTGCCCACCCAGTTCAAGTTTGGCAAGTGGGGCGATCTCAAAAAGAAGAGCACCAAGCTGATGTTGCTGTTGGGGTTGCGCAGTCCCAAGAAACTGGCGGCGCTGCTGGCAGCGCTGGCTACGCTGCTGATGGACCTGGTGGTGCAGCTGGCGCCGCTGACAGAAATGCTGTTGGACAACTTTACTCGCACCATGGGCGGGCTTCCGCTCGCGCTCGTCAAGCAGATTGTCGTGCAGTTGTTGCAGTCGTTGGACTACATGCACCACTGCGGGGTGATCCACACCGATCTCAAGCCCGAAAACATTCTTGTCGAGATCAAGGGCGTCGGCGACGTGATCAAGGAGCTCGAAGAGGTCAAGGTGCAGGAGTTGCAGCGCCGCCGCCTGGCACTGCAGCTGCTGGAGGTCAAGGCAGTGCGCCACTCGCGCCGCAGCATTCTGGGCCGCACCCGGGCCGAGCTGGTGGGCAACTACCGGTTGCTGAAGAACCTGGTGCTGGGCACGCTGTGTCCGGTGCGCACGCTGAAGCCGTTGCTGCGGGCGTGTCTGATGCTGAGCCTGGTGCACTTCAAGGACTTTTCGTTTTCCGGGGCCCATCTGGAGGTGCTGGCAACGCTGGTGAGCCCGCAGGAGCTGGTGTTTGCGCTGTCCGGGCTGGAGAGCCACTTGGACGACCACATCAGCGTCAAGATCGCCGACTTGGGCAACGGCACCTTTGCCCACCTGCATTTCACCAACCAGATCCAGACGCGCCAGTACCGGGCGCCCGAGATCATTCTCAAGTACCGCACCTGGGGCGCGCTGACCGACTTGTGGCTGCTCGGGTGCATTGTGTTTGAGCTTTTGACCGGTGACTACTTGTTCGACCCCCACGAGGGCAAGTGCTACGACAAGGACGAGGACCATCTCGCCCAGATCATCGAGTTGTTGGGAGAAATGCCGCTGGACCAGTACTTGGTGGACTGCAAGTACACGTCCAAGTTTTTCAAGATCGACGACAACCACCAGACGGCGCTCCGCCACATCGACAACTTGAAGATGTGGGGGTTGGCCGACGTGTTTGTCGAGAAATACAAGTTTGACCGTGGCGACGTCGCGCTCATGCTGGACTTTATTCTGAAGTGCTTGCAGTTTGAGTTGACCGAGCGGTACGACGCCGCGCTGTTGTTGAACCACCCGTGGCTTACGGGCACCGACTCCACGTGCGAGAACAAATGTCATGACGTGCCGGGTTACTTTGGCACGTTCTAATGTTTTTATAATTTATTTGGGATACGGATGGTTTAGGAAAATTACATGTTTAGTAGTGTAAGTGAGGGTAGGGTAGAGGGGAGAAGGTTGGGTTAATGAGTGGAAAAGGGTAGGGTTAACGGGTGGAAGTAAGGGTTGGGCTAATGGGTGTGAAAGGACCGGATAAGGCTGATGAGTGGGAGAATGATTATGGTTTTGATCGGGTTGATTCAGAGACATAGAGAACAGACATGCGGATTGGTGAAGAACGACTAGTGGTGTTGAGAGATTGGCATTTTCGACAAGGAATGAGTAGACAGAGCTTGATTGTAGAATGTAGAATAGAGGGCAAAAGAGAGGGTGAAACCCATAGGTAGAAAATCCAGTACCCCCTAAATGCTAATTCGCAGATCACTACTGCCCGATAACCCCTAACAATAGCATGGCTAACAGGGGCAGGCGTCTACTCATTGTTACGGTTGAACGGGTCTCCAGGCCATGGCACAAAAACCAACTGGCCAGACTGGCGGAACTTGAGGGCACCCCAAACGGACGACAGCAACCCCAACCGACCCACTGAGGGGTACGGCTCGGGGGCTCGTGTCGTATCTCGGTTGCGACAAAGAGGGGAGCACCTGGATGCATGCTTGCGCCCGTCCCTATTGGGAACCATTGTTCTCAGACCCCGGAGACTCGTCACCGTAACCGAGTCCAACCAGGCAGTGCCGAGCACAGCAACCTCGTGTAGCCCCAGGGGGAGCAATTGGAGCAATTGTCGACCCAGGAAACCACCCCTGGCATCCCCGCACCTCGTGTGCCACCGCCGTCGCCCGCAATTGCCTAATTGACCCGTTGTCGACTCAGTCGCTCGGATCATATGCGGGCCCGTGGCGGACACATCGGGATATGCAGCTGATAGTGTCAAACAAACCTAATCGATTGGCTCGACAACTCCGACGTCACCCCACGCCATTGGCTTGTACCACCACGGCGCCAAGCCCGAATGGCGGAATTGGGTGTGGCACCATCGCCCCACCGCCTTGGCGTGGCAGCATTTGACAGCGATGACAACCACATGGCCCCACCTGGCGATCTCGCACCGATACCGGAGACGGCGTCGCTCCCCGTAACTGTAGCAACCACCCACACCAGCCCACGCCCGTCTACGCCCGAACCGCTACACCCACCACCGTGGTTTTCGCCCTCGCACCGTGGCACTGTGGCGGACGCACCCGGGTTTCCCCTGCCCCACAATTGGCGGTTATGCAAAATTGCATATAGACGGTCCGGGCTGCTACCGTCCTTTTTCGATCACAATATGGCTGGCAACCCCGCGGAGACTACTGAGGAGGCGATGACCAAATTCTTGACCACAATCACGCCTAACGCGTTCCGGGCGTTGCAGACGAGCAAGCTCGGCACGCGGGTGGTGCCTGTGGACGCCACCTGGTTCATGCCCAACGCAGGCAAGGCCGGGTTCGACGAGTACAAACAGCTGCGGATCCCGGGCGCCGTGTTCTTCGACATGGACGCGGTGAGCACCCCGCTGCAGTACCCGCACATGTTGCCTCTGTACGCCACCTTCAATGAGGGGGTGCTGAAGCTCGGGCTCGATCCCGAGGACAAACTCGTGGTGTACGACAAGCAGGGGATCTTCTCGGCCCCGCGGGTGGCGTGGACGTTGGCGTTGTTTGGCCACCGCAAGGTCTACGTGCTCGACAACTACTTTCTGTACGTCAAGAGCGGGTACCCCGTGGACCAGAACAAGGTGACCACCCCGACGCCCAAGCCCGAAAACACCAGTGGCTACCAGGCGGTTTCCGAGGCCGAGTTCAAGGAGAACTACAAGCGCGAGGTGATCGAGTACGAGGAGTTGCTCGAATTGGTCAAGGACGGCGCCATTGGCCGCGATTACGTGTTGTTTGACGCGCGGCCGCGCGAGCGGTTTGACGGCTCGGTGGCCGAGCCTCGCGCCGGGTTGAAGCTGGGCCACATTCCCGGGTCGACCCTGGTGCCGTTCCCCACCGTGCTCACTGCGGACAAGAACTTCAAGCTGAAGGCCGAGCTCCAGAAGGTGTTTGGCGACGCTGGGTTCGACACCCTGCTGGCGCTGGCGTTTTTGGACGGCAAGAAGGGGGTGATTGTGTCGTGTGGGTCTGGGACCACCGCGGTGGTGTTGCGGTTTGCCATCCAGCAGGTGTTGGGGTTGAACGTGCCCATCCGGGTGTATGATGGGTCGTGGAGCGAGTGGGGCCACCGCGCGCCCGAGGAGTATGTGGAAAAGCTGTAGAGTAGACAATAGCATAGACAGAGAGAGTATTGATGGGGGGTAGAGCAGTGGAGGATTGTAGCAGTGGAGGATTGGAGCAGTGAAGAGCGGAGCAGTGAAGCAGTGGAGGAATGGAGTAGTGGAGTAGTGGAGTAGTGGAGTAGTGGAGTAGTGGAGAATTGTAGCAGTCTAGGAACAGTGGATCATTGAAGTGGGGTACCAGGGTGTTAATCCTATTAACGAGCAACTTACTGGCCATTGGTCAAGTCTTCTCATTCGTAGAGAGAACGTAGTTATCATGGTGGCTTTGTCAAAAGGGGTGATTACTGATAAGATGACATCATTGGAGGGGTGTAATTACGACAGCGACAAAATGAGGATTGTAATTGATGACATCATTTAGGAATGTGCCAAGACATCATTACGAGGCGTCGTTTGATTGTAATTAAGATGAGATGGGGCGGGGAGTGGAACGTGCTAATTGATAAGAAACAAGCGGATGTGAGGGGTAGTAAACCAGGCGCTCGTAATACCAGAAAAGACAGCTGGTAATGTGACCTACACTCGCGCTGAAGAGCATCACCGCATTGATTCGAAGTAGACAGACTCCGACTCTATCCACAGTTCCCACATTACCCTTTCCCTTCCCTACACCTCATAACCAAAACCAAAAAAACCATTCTTCTACAGCCCACATCTAACACACCAACAACTAACACACCCCACATCTAACCCATCCATACCTATACCTCTCATTGTTGACTCTAATATACACATTACCTAGTTGTCTTCCTCGCTGAGGGTCAACCACTTGTACTTTTTCTTGGACACATCATAGCACTCCTGAAGCGCGTCGGCGTCAACGAACCACGCCACCTTGCCGGCGGCGCCCTCGTTGACAATCAGCAGCGGCAAACCCTTCTCGGGGCGCTCCATGATGGTGCGAATAATCGGGGCCTTGGTGAGCCCCTCCACCACAAACGTCACCCGCTGGGCGTGGCAGATGACGGGAATCAGAAGAGTAATACGGTTTTTCGGGCCCACGGGCGCCTCTTCCACAGGCATGCACCACGCCAACTTCTCGCGCAACTGCTCGGTGTGGTTGGGGAACAACGACGCAACGTGGCCGTCGGGGGCACACCCCAACAAGATGCAGTCGAAACACGGCAATTTCACCAGGTCCTTGCGGGCGAAATTGCTGATGAGCGTCTTTTCGTAGGCGTCAGCACACTCCTGGGGATCGTCAATGAGCAGCTCGTCGATGTGGTAGATGTTGGGACGGGCGATGCCGTCGATCTTGTCAAAGATGTCGCGCTTGGCCTGGCCGTAATTGGACTCGGGCAGCTCAAACGGCACAAGCCGCTCGTCGGCAAAGTAGATGTCCCACTTGCCCCACTCTATGTACTGCTGGCGCAGCAACAACCCTTCCTCGAGGATTTTGATCAACGAGCCCCCCGAAATGGCGATTTTGAACCGCACCTCCAGTTTCTTCTTCTTGTCCTTGCGGCGGCCATTGGCCGAACCCAGGTTGGTTCCGCTCACGCTATGCAGCGTGGCAAGCCCCAGGTCCAGTGCCAGGGCGTGGCCCATCAGTATCAGCGACAGTGCCAGGTGCAACTGCTGGGCAGCGCGCTCCTTGACAAGGGCGATCTGGGCCAAATCGGTGGTGCCGTAAAGGGTGATGTTCTGGGCAGATATCACATGGTCTGCCACGGCTTCTGCCACCCCCTCGAACCGGGGGAACAGGTAGATTAAGGGCACCTGTGTTGTCATACGAATCGGCATTTTTTTTTGCTACGCACGAATTTTGATAAGGTGGGGAGGCGTGGTTCGCAGCAGCACGGGACGGCCACCACGCTGCGGGCGCGGGGAGGGGTGGGCAGCGACGGGTGGCGGTGGTGGCAACCCAGTCGTGGGGGGCGGGAGCCAAAACACGCGTGTGCAAGCGAGCCAGCCGCCCGTATTGTGTCGGACCCCTCCGCGCGATCCGGATCCACAAAACCCCTCGATCACCCGCCCACCCACTCTACGAGTAGCACCGGACAACTGGCCAGCCGTTGCGTGACACGGGTGGCGCTACGAAGGTTGGCGAGAGTGGTTGCATAGACACCCCTGGCGCGCTGGCGTGTTGCAACCGTGGTGCCAGCGCGAATGAGTCATGGTGGTGACTTTCGCAGTAGGCTCACCAGCGACCGGGCCCGCGCACAGTGATCAGGCCCGCGCACAGTGATCGGGCCCGCGCACAGGGATCGGGCCCACGCAGTAGCGAACGCGGTGGGGCGAATCTACACTGACGGGCCCACTGTCAACTCTGCCGGCGAACCACGCCATTTTTGTGTCAGTGGCTGCAGCGACGAGCGCCATTTGCCAGCACCCCGTCGCCCCGATTGCGAGGTGGTAGCCCGACCCTGACGACGCGGGCGGTTGTTCGTATTGGCCGCTTTTGGCCGCCTGGTTGTCGTGCACTGTCCAACCACCTCGTCCTCGACTCGATCAGAAGGGATATGCAAGATAGCGGGGGGAAGAGACAATATTTTTTATCGGGATCAACAATAGCTTATACTCGAATCGGGAGCAGAGCATCGCTGGCGGCGGTGGTGCGTAGGGGTCGAGCAGCCCAAGCCCAACAAACGGGCCAAACGGGCCACACTGGCGCCACCGGTGGGCCCAACCACTAGGGACAACGGGACCGTAGACTACCGTGGCACTAAGACCTACACACCCTGGCTGGCACCCCACGCGGGCCCATTGTCCACATTCCCACCCCCTGGTGTCTGCTTGAAGACCTGCCCAGAGACACTTGCTCTCGCCTAGTTTTTGTGACGGTCGCACGTTACTAATCGTTCGTAATCCATCAATATATACTCCCAGATGACGGTGTTTGAACGAGCGTTGGCGGCGCTCGCCAAGTTGGACGGACGCAAGCTCAGCGAGGAGGGGTCCACCGCGCAGTTTGCCTTTGGCGACGACGTGGTGGTGGCGACCTCGGTGTCTCCCTCGCTTGTCCTCGTGAATTTGGTGCGAGGCGACGAAGTGTCGACGATTCCCCTTGCGGGTAGGCTTAGCGAAGCAGAGGTCGAGAAACAGCTACAGCAATTGATCGCAGCCCGCAAGCCAGACCCGCGCATCGAACACCCGCTGACCCCCGAGCGCGAAGCGCCTGCGACCCGCGAGCGGAAGCGACTGTCGCCGTTGCCTGATCCCACCATCAGCTTTGACGAGACGCGGCGGCGGCCTAGCGACATGCCGGATTTCGACGACGAGTACGAGATCAAGAAGGGGCTCCGGGTCCAGCCGCCGCCGGTGGGGGGATTGCCGTCCATCGGCTCGCAGGACTTGGATCCCGTGCACCCGCAGTTTACCCCGTACTTGGGTCCCAACGCGGGGGGACCGGTGATAGGCGACGGCGGGATGGTCCCGCTGAAGGACCACCCGTTGTTCCGCGGCGGGGGGAGACAGGCGGGCCGCCCGGGTTTGCCACCGGGCGCTCGCTACGACGAACCTTTTGGGGGCGACAACCTCGACGGGTTCGGGGGCAACTTTGGCGGAAACTTTGGCGGCGGGCCCCCCAATTTTATGTGATTAATACTACAGGCATGGCGGTGAACGAGTTGGTGTGGGTAGGCACCTATTGTAGAAGCACGGTTTCAGATTACGTTTCAGAAGTTTGAGCCGTGGCATAGGCTCATATTTAGCCGTGGCATAGGTACATTTTTATCCGTGGCACAGGTACATTTTAGCCGTGGCATAGGTTCATTTGTAGGCTCATTTCGGTGGTGGTTTTGGTCGTAGGCTTATTTAGCCGTGGCTCGTTAGCCATGGCTCATTTCAGGGTATCCAGGGAGGCCCGTTCCAGCCCGTTCCAGCTCGCACAATAGAAACGTTAGACACAGCCCTAGGCCGTTTAACGCTCGCTTGACGTATTGCCGCTTTCGATAAGCCACGTTCCCCTGCTTTGTACCCCCACGGTGATCTCATGACACGTCCTCGAGGGCGACGCGTGCATAGCCACCTCCAGGTTTCTCCTTCCCACTATCGCAATGGCAACGCCGTTGTGCCTAATCGGGCAGTTTTTGTCGATGTGCGCACTGCACACAGTCCAAAAGCGATGCGCCGTGCTGTCGGCAATCGCCTCGGTGTTCTAAGGGATCTAGAGATAATGACTACCGAAGGAAAGAAACGTCAGAGGCTTTGCTGGGCGCTGATCGCAGCGCTATCGCCGCGCCAGTGGGTGGGGGGGTGCCCCACCCTGTCGTTGACTGTCCCGTTGTGACACCGGCAAGTGCACCCGAGACAATCGATAAGCCACTCGCCCTAGTGCCAGGTGTTACATTGCGTGGTGCCAGGGCCAACGGGAACTCTAAACGAAACGGTGGCCCAGGGTGCACCCGTACCTCGCATCAACGGTCACGGCGTTTGTCCCGGGCAATTGGCTACCCCACCACTCGCCCACTAATGGCATCTACGTGCCTGGCTAGAGCCCACTAGCCAGTACCCCGTCCGGGGCCGCAACCAAGGCGCTGGGGCACCGCGATCCCATGGCTCCATGTATCTCTTTCCCGATGGGGGATGATCGGCGTATCCTATTGTAGGTCTGGTGGGGAACGCCCGGGGCACATAACGCACCGGATGAAAAATACACTGCAAGCAGCGGGTCTTGGCTGGGTCACGTCCCCGCACGCCAGAGCAACCCAGGCCCCGTCGCCGTGGCGAGTGCCAGCACCCCCCTCGCCGTCCTCGCCACCCGTCTCTAGTTGCCGCGAGCCCCTGAGCCCCCCAACGCACCCTAACGTGTTTACATTCTTTGTTATGAGCCCACCAGTGCTTAATTTCCTGTTTGGGAAAACAGTTGATGACGGGCCCGATGATGCGGAGACGGATTATATATAGCAATTTCGCTGACACTACCACGCATCCCAGTTTCTGACTGTTGTCTACCCGGAGTGACAACCGCATTGGGCCCCGTGAATGAACCAGAACCCCTTTGAATCCCCCACCTCGTCCCGCCTGTCGCTGCCCTCTGTCCGCAACTACCGCTTTGAAAACGACGCCATCCGCAACAGCGCCAACTACGCCAACTACTACTCGCTGTCCCCGGAAGCCAGTCTCTACGAGGAGCAAGTGCACGACAAAATGGACCGCCTGCTGCACCACCTGGACACCACCGCCGTCGACCTGCGCCGCCACCGCCTGCGGGCCGGTTCCCGCCCGGGCTCGCGCCTGAGCTCGCGCGGCCCGTCGCGCGAGGCCACCCCCGGCCACCACACCTACCCGCTGAACGGGTTGCCCGACCTTCCCCACATGCCCGCTGCCTACCCCGGCCTGGTGCCGCGGCTGCCGACGCTGCGGCGCACCAACATGCTGGGCCCGCTGCACCGGTTTGGCGGTGTCAGCGACGGCGAGCTGTTTGTCAGCGACGACCTGCTCAACCCGCCGGCCGGGGAGTACCCGTCGCACTACCTGATCCCCAAGCAGCAGCTGTTGGACGGGCCGGTCAAGGCGATCGAGGAGGCGGCGCCGCCGCTCAAAAAGGAGAAGCGGTTGTTTTCGTGGATGTTCACCAACAAGGTGCCGCCGGTGCCCGAGGAGAGCGAGCGCACCGAGTTTCCCTGGCGCAAAACCAACGTGTTTATGCAGATTGGCTTCTGGTGGATCTACCCCATCTTGAAGCGGGGCTACATCCGCACGTTGGTGCCCCGTGACTTGTGGATCCTTCCCAAGAACTTGACGGTGGAGGACATGCACCACCGGTTCGAGCAGCACCTCAACGCCATCTTGGTGAAGCAGGAGGCCCAGCACCTCAAAAAGTACCCCGACTTGCTGAACTTCAAGTGGCCGGTGTGGGTGGTGCCATGGGCCATCTTCCTCACCTTCAAGTGGCAGTACACCATGCTGACGGTGTGGTTGGCGTTGGCGTTTGCCTGCCAGACGTTGCTGCCGCTCGTCACCAAGGAGATCATCGACTTTGTCCAGTACCGGTCGTTTGGCGCCTACACGCTGGACGGGCGCGGGGTGTGGCTCACCATCATCGCGGTGATCATGATCTTCTTGAACGGGGTGTTGATCAACCACTTTTTCCACGACGCCATGTTTACTGGCGCCCAGACCAAGGCGATCTTGACCAAGGCGGTGCTTCTCAAGCTGTTCAAGTTGCTGCCGCGGCTGCGGTACCTCTTCCCGCGCGGGCGCATCACCTCGTTGATGCTGACCGACTTGGCCAAGATCGACTTGGCCATTGGCTTCCAGCCGTTGTTGCTCGCGTTCCCCGTGCCCATCATCATCTCGGTGGTGATTTTGATTTTGTACATTGGCGTGCAGGCTCTCGCCGGGCTCGGGTTGTTTATTGTGTCGTTGGCCATCTGTGCCTACCTCACGCTGTTCTTGTACACCTTCCGCCAGCTGGCGGTGGTGCACACCGACAAGCGCATCAACATGGTGCGCGAGGCGGTGGCCAACATCAAGATCATCAAGTTCTACGCGTGGGAGCAGGCGTACAAGTACGGCATCTCCCAGGCCCGTAACGACGAGATGCTGCGGGTGTTCCGCATCAAGACGTTGCGCAACTTTATCGCCGCCTACGCGGTGCTGTTGCCGCTGTTGACGCTGATGCTCTCGTTCGTGGTGTTGTGGGCCACCCACCTGATGCGGGCGCCCGGGTACGTGTTCTCGTCGTTGCTGCTTTTCACCATCTTGGCCCAGCTGATCATGTTGGTGCCGTACGCGTTGGCCACCGGTGCCGACGCCCTCATTGGCTTCAAGCGGTTGACCGACTTTTTGCTGTCGGAGGAGGGCGACCAGTACGTCCAGCGCCGCACCCTGACGATCTTGGCGCCCAACGGGCCCGCGGTGGTGATCCGCCACGCCAACTTTGTGTGGGAGCAGTTCCACGACAACTTGGACAACGAGTTGTGGGCCAACAACGACACGTTTGAGGGTCGCCGCGAGCTCCAGCGCATGGAGCGCGAGCGCCGCCGGGTGGAGCGCCGTGAGCACCGCCGGTTGGCCAAGCGCCGCAAGCACAACATCTACGAGGAGAAGGAGTTCGACGTGCTGGGCCTGCTGCTGGGTTTCTCGGCCCAGCTGCTGCGCGAGAAGCTGTTCCCCGGGTTGTTGGACCTCAATCTCACCATCAACCGCGGCGAGTTCATCATGGTGTGCGGGCTGATTGGTCTGGGCAAGTCGCTGTTGTTGCACGCGATTGCCGGGCTGATGAACGTGGAGAACCCGCTGACCGCGGTGGTGGACGTCAACGCCGAGCTGATCTTCTGTCTGGAGCCGTGGATCCAGAACGCCACCATCCGCGACAACATCTTGTTTGGTCGCGAGTACGACGACGATCTCTACAAGGAGGTGATTTTTGCGTGTGCTCTCGAGGAGGACATCTTGAACTTGCCTGGTGGAGACAAGACGGAGATTGGCGAGCGCGGTGTCACCTTGCTGGGTGGCCAGAAGGCGCGTGTGCTGTTGGCACGTGCGTGCTACCTGAACGCGCCCATCTTGTTGTTTGACGACGTGTTGCTGGCAGTCGACCTGCGGGTGGCCAAGCACATCATCTCGTACCTCTTCCAGGGGTTGCTCATCAACAAGACGGTGGTGTTGGCCACGCACCAGTTGCTGGTGCTTGAGGCCGCCGACCGTGTGGTGTTCTTGAACGGCGACGGGCTGATCCTGGTGGGCACCATCGACCACTTGTTGGCCACGGTGCCCGCGTTCGACACCCTTGTCAAGAACAACGTCGACTCGGAGATGCGCGAGATGTGGACCAGCGGCAACACCCGCAACAACTCGATGATCAACTTGCAGCAGTGGACCCAGGGCCACCCCGACGAGATCCCCGTGGACAACTCCGACGCCATTGCCCGGGTGCTTTCCGACACCAACCGTGACGCCATCGGCAAGCTGATGCGCGACGAAGAGAAGGCCGTCAACGCCATTGGCTGGTCCATCTACGCCAAATACCTCCGGTTGGGCCTGGGGTCGTTTGGGGTGTTTGCCGTGCCGATCTTTTTGATGTTGGTGGCGCTTGCCACGTTCTTCCAGTTGTTCAGCAACACCTGGTTGTCGTTCTGGACCGAGAAGCGGTACCCGCACATGCTGGAAAACTTGTACGTGGGGCTCTACATTGCGTTCTCGTTCTTGACGGTGATCTTCACCGCGCTCGAGTTCACCATGTTGACCTACATCGAAAACGTCGCCGCCCAGTTGCTCAACATCGGTGCCATGGAGCGCATCATGCACGCGCCCATGTCGTACATGGACACCACCCCGTTGGGGCGGATTCTCAACCGGTTCACCAAGGACACTGACTCGCTCGACAACGAGTTGGGCGAGCAGGCGCAGTACTTTATCTTCCCGCTTGCGCTGATGATTGGCATCATCATCTTGTGTATCTGCTACTTGCCGTGGTTTGCCATTGCCGTGCCATTCCTTGTGATTGTGTTCATGTTGTTTGCCAACTTCTACCAGGGCCTGGCGCGTGAGGTGAAGCGGTTGGAGGCGATCCAGCGATCGTTGGTGTTCAACAACTTCAACGAGACCCTCACCGGTATGCAGACGATCCAGCTGTACCACATGGAGCCGATGTTTGTCGCCAAGAACGACTACTTCATCAACAAGATGAACGAGGCCTACTACATCACCATCCTGACCCAGCGGTGGCTTGCCGTCAACTTGGACATCATGGGCGCGTGCTTCGCCCTCATCATCTGTTTGTTGTGTATCACCGGCCAGTTCCACATTTCGCCGTCGCTGACGGGTTTGTTGTTGCTGTACGTGGTCCAGATCGTCGGGTTGCTTTCGTTGACGGTGCGTGCCATGACCCAGGTGGAGAACGAGATGAACGCGGCCGAGCGGTTGCACCACTACGCGTTCAAGTTGCCCCAGGAGCCCGACTACATTGTGGCGTCCCACCGTCCCCCGGCCAACTGGCCTCCGTCGGGCTACATTCTGTTCTCGCGGGTGGCGCTTCGCTACCGGCCCGAGCTCCCGCGGGTGCTTGACGACTTTTCGCTCAAGGTGTACCCCGGGGAGAAGGTTGGTATCTGTGGTCGTACCGGTGCCGGTAAGTCGTCGATCATGAACGCGTTGTACCGGTTGACCGAGGTTGAGGACGGTCTGATCACCATTGACGGGTTGAACATCGCTGACATGGGTCTCTTTGACTTGCGTCTGCGGTTGCTGATCATTCCCCAGGACCCCGTGCTCTTCCAGGGCTCGATTCGCAAGAACTTGGACCCCTTCAACGACTACAACGACGAGGTGCTCTGGGACGCGTTGCGTCGTCTGGGTCTCCTCGACGAGACCACGATGATCCGCATCCGCAACTCCAAGTACGACCCGTCGCGCAGCGTGGGCTACGAGGACTTGCACAAGTTCCACTTGGACCAGATGGTGGACGACGATGGTTCCAACTTCTCTCTTGGTGAGAAGCAGTTGTTGGCTTTGGCCCGGGCGCTTGTGCGCAACTCCAAGATTCTCATTTTGGATGAGGCCACCTCGCTGGTTGACTTTGACACCGACCAGCGGATTCAGCAGACTATCTCCACGGAGTTTAGACACTGCACCATTTTGTGTATTGCTCACCGTCTCAAGACCATTTTGCATTACGACCGTATCGTGGTGATGGACAAGGGTTCGATTGCCGAGAAGGGCACCCCTTGGGGCTTGTTTAAGAAGGGCGGTGGCTTCCGCCAGATGTGCGAGAAGGCCGGCATCACCGGCGAAGATTTTGCATAATTTCATAGATACCCAATAGATATGCATCTGAAGTACTAGTAGGGAGTTGAACTGGGGGTGGGGGGAATATAACAAGGATACTCCACGAGTTTATGACTTTTTTTAAAAATTATTGGAAATTCAGGAAATTGCCAAGAGGAGTGGTGAAAGTCGTGTTCACAAACATCCACTTACAAAGAACATAACGAGGGACTTTATGGGGGTGTTGAACAAGGCCAAACCCGATCTACGATGAGGAATATACGTACTTCCCGCCAGTGTCTACACCAAAAACCACAAAATTTTCCTTCTGGAGATTTGTCAGTTTGTCCGAGTGGTTAAGGAGATTGACTCGAATCGTTCGGGCTATCAATTGGGCTCTGCCCGCACAGGTTCGAATCCTGTAGCTGACGTCATATTTTTGGCTTTCTTTTGAGAATTTTTGCAGCAGATTGACTTGCTCCGTCACCGTTACGTGGCCAAGAACTTGCTCTGGAAGACAGGGTGGCTCACAACGTCACTTGACGTACGTGTCAAAGTCACCGGAATTATCAAATGCGTAAATGCGGTAGCAAATTTTTTGCTTGTGAGCAAGTTGACGGCGTCTTCCTTGCATAACAATATATCTCTGACTGCAACCTACATAACCAGACACAAACCTTAAAGCCAATAGCTTAATGCTGCGCCCACAGATGGACAGGGTGCCACGGCTGATAAAATAATTAACCGAAACACTATTCAAAGTCATATTATCCTGTGATGTTTCATGCTTGCTCGTGGCTAAACTAGGCTAACAGAGGTTTGAGCCCGAGCCATGTGTTATGATGCGAATACCAGGAGAATTGCTGATATTTTTCAGTATGCCCCAATTTTGTGTGTTTTGTGATTCAATGTACAATCTAACTTCAGCCCCTTCCCTGAATACATTTAGCAGCAAGGCTACTTCAATGCAATTATACTGACCACATCGTATGCCACGTCGGGTTTCGTCATAGTCTTGTTGGCAGCAACAAGCCAGTACACATGAGCACTTTTGAGCAATCACATCGACTGCACTCTTCTGGTAATATGAAAACTTGTTCCAGGAGGTTGGTGGCCGGTTGCATATACGGCAGTGCAGCGTTTGAACTCTTTCTTTTGACTATTGTGTCCCTTTTGGGTTTTACGAGATCATGTGGTACGCTCTAGGGCTTGGCATTAGTGTCAGTTTGTCCGAGTGGTTAAGGAGATTGACTCGAATCGTTTCGAGCCATCAATTGGGCTCTGCCCGCACAGGTTCGAATCCTGTAGCTGACGACATGGTTGTTTTTTGTTTTTAGCGGTCTTCCAACTAGTATTGGTGATATTCGGGCCACTGAGAGCCCACTGGTGAGTCTTGTACGGTATCTCTTTACCTCAGACTGTTATCAGATGAAGACCCAGTTTTCCTTGCAATCCCGAGACAAAGTCGCGTCGCAGACAAGCCACACACCGACACGAGCTAGATAAGCAACTGATTGTCGTATCGCTTATCAGTCTTCGTGTCGATCACGTTCTTCGCCTTCGTTTCCTTCTTTCCTCACGCGACTTCGCACGCGTAACTGAAGAAGAATCAAAAGTCAGCGGTGTTTCTAACCTAATTGCTTGTTTAAATGACATAAGCAATTGGTTTCGCCAGCTTCGTGGCCATTCCGTAGAAGTACGCTACTAAAGGTGTTACCCACAACACACGGCTCACTTTTCGCACGTAATTTTCATCCGCAATACATAAGGACCATGCACCAATTACTGTTGATAGGGACCATTCCCCACTCACAGTATGTCCAGACCGTGTCCACGCTCCAAGCGTTTACAGGACAGTTGCATCCCCAACCCATCACCACCTACACCCTTGTTTGCAAACCCAACCAGGTGTTCAAACCCAAATTCGAGCCAGGCAAGGTGAACCAGATCGAACAATACTACATGCGGTGTATCACCACGTGGCTGTGTGACTACGACATTTCCAAACCAGCACTCAAGGGGGACGACATCTTCAGTGGGCTCTTGTTCGATGCCAATGCCCCCGAGAAGAACTGGACTCTCCAGATTAGCGACATTCCCGTGGCAGGCAAGAACCAGTCGGTGTGTGCTCAAACCGTCTATGAAACAACAATTGTCCACACCCACACCAATGTGCGCGAGGAGGAACCCGAGATGAAGGTTGGAGTCTCCCCCGTAGCTGAGGAAGATGCCATCAAACAAGAGACCCCAGCCGCTGAAGACAAACCCGAGGTGAAGAAGGATCCCGAGCCGATCGTGGTGGAAAACGACGATGTAGTGGATCTCACCGGCGAACAGATGGCCGTAGACCCCCCCGCTGCACCCCCACGCCGTGACTCTCATTCTCCTGACCGCAAGGGTCTGATCGATATCCTCCCGCTAGCGTCGAGCGATCGCAAGGGCCTGGTGGTGGCTACTCCCAAGAACGAGCTGTTCCTCCAGATGTTGAGCGATCTCGGGTACGGGGTGTGGAACCAGTACTGGTGCCAGGGCGTGCGATTCTTCCACGGAGACATCGTCATCGAGCTCTTCAAGCTCTTTGTCCGCGACGACGACTACCAGGGCGACAAAATCAAACTCAAGTTGTTGGACGAGCTGAACACGTTCCAGGTGAAGGTGTACGTCAATGTCAACAAGGCCACCAACGTCGACATGATCAACCAGGGCACCAAGGACCTTGTCAAGTTGCAGGAGTACTTGAAGAATTTGGTCAAGTTGACGATCCCCGACCGCATGTTCATGGATCTGCGCATTCAGCGTACTTAATAGGGTTTAGTTAGGTTTTGGCGTTCATTAATAGAAACTACGTTTACATACTGCCGCCACCGCCGTGGCCGCCCTGGGGGATGATACCGGCCATCTCCAAGAACGCCCGCTCTTCGCCCATGTTGCGCACGTTGATGCTCTTGCGGGCCTCTGCCATCTTCTCTTCCCACTCCCACTGTCTGCGTTGCTCGTCCAAAATCAGCGTGGAGCCAACACCCCACACCTCGATGTCGGTGATGACAAACCGGTCTTCGTAGTTGGCGTCATCTTTGTAGGCCCCTCCCGTGGTCGCGTACATCGAGCCAGTCGAGGTAGCGGTTGCCAAGTGGCGGAAGACACCGTACTCGAGATTGGCTTCAACCACGAGCGATACATCACACGGACAGTACTTCTGCACGCCGTGCTTATTGATGGGCTGGTTGGCCCCCACGCCTATGCCCATGCCTCCGTTGTTGAAGTACACCAGCGCTGAGGAGGTAGCCTTGAAGAGAGCAAACAGCGGCGCCAACTGCACGAGCTGCTCCTTGCCATCGCCAAAGTTTTGCTTGTTGGAGTGCTTCCACGGCTCGTGCACCACCGCAGCGTACTCCAACACCTCGCGTGGCCGCTGGAAGGCCGTCAAGTTGGCTTCGGGATCGTCGTTGAGGAAGTAGCGGGGGTACTCGCTGGCAAACTTGTCGTAGCGAGTGGTGTGTTTGTGCACACGTTTGCCCCGCACAATGACAATGGTGGGTGCCTGCCACTTGAAGATCCTCAGCTCGAGCGACCGCATCGAGAAGCCAGCGTCGGCACTGTATAGCTTGAACATGTTCTGGAGGGACACATCCACACTGCCCACGCGGTTGAGTGTAAACAGGAGATAGGAAAGAAGGGGTAGAGTCATCATTCTCGACTCAACAAACGGCTTGGGCTTGGTGGGCTGCTTGCCGGTCTGGACAGGGGTAGCAGGACCCGTCCCTTTCTCAGGAGCGGAACCAGGGGCACGGAAGTTGAGCGCACGCTGGAAGAGGGTGCGCAAGTTGTCGGTGACCATGCCCTGGAATCGCAGCACTGCTTCGTGGTACTCGTGCTCATTGATGTCTCCTTCGAGCGCAAAATACAGCACCAACTTGTCAGCTTGGGCCGCGAACTCGTCCCAGCGGTCGGTCCACTGGTACAACTCAGTGTTGGCTACGTTGTTGATGCGAGCGAGGTCCATAATGAGGAAGAACGTGAGGATCTGGTGCCATTTGGTGCGACTGAGCACGGGAGGGGTGGTCCCCGGTGGGAACGTGGCGAGTTTAAAGTGCAACCAGTCAACCTTTTCGCTCTTGGCGGCAACGGTGTCGTCTTCCTGGGTGGGAGCCTTCAACTTGAGGCTAATGTTATCGTTCTTGGGCTCAGCCTTCTCCGTTTCCGAACCCTCCTCGGACTTTTCAGGGGTAGCCCGGGGCCACGGATCAGTCAAGGCCGCAAAAAACAAGGCGTTGACGTCAACCTCAACAAACGGCTTGGTGTATAAGGCGATAGCTGCCATCAATTGGCGCGCAGAGAGCGTGGGTTTGGCCTCGCTTTGGGTCAACTCTCCGTGGTACTGAAACGCACGCACCAAGTGGGCCAACACCGCTTCCACCGCAGGCTGGCCCGCTCCGCACTTGGTGAGGTCGATCTGGAAGATGTGGGCAAGAAGCAGGACGTCAATGGGCGTTTCCGGTTGAAGTGAGGTGTCGTTACCATCGTTGAGCTTACTCCCAAGGCACTGGAGATCAAGCGCAGAGAGCAACAGGGTCACACGGGCATCGAACAATTCGTCGAACTGTTCTCGAGTAACATCAAGCGCCAGCTGAGCGGGCTCGCTACTGGCAGATTGACCCATGGCTTTGAGTTAGGTGGTGTGACTTTCACTAGTGAAATTGCTTACATAGAAATGCATGAGTGCGACTAGGGGCGGTTGCTGGAGATTGGTGAAACTCGGACACCCGGGGAGCCACGGCAATTGGGTGTTTTCTTGAGTGCCCGGGGGTGTCAGGGGTGCATCCCCGTGAAACACCACCGAACGTGTCTGAAAATTCGACTGTTTCATGAGGACGTCTTGGGCACTGATGTGGCCACAATAGTCCAGACCGTGCTAGCTGTCGTAAACGTCTAAAAGAAACACGTACAAAGACACCACCGCTATTTGAAACATTCACGCTGTTCCAATGGCGAAACGCTGCGTCGAGCTGAATCGTGCCAAGTATGCAACTCCCTGACCACCTCCACAACTCGCCTATCCTTGTCGCCTACCCTGGATCACCCGTGACCGTGTATTACTATTACCTATTATCATGCATTAATTCCACCGGTTGAGAAGCTGATCGGTCATAAACTGCTTCGCCCGGTTCTCCCAGTTCAACTCCACCCGCTGCACCTTGTTCCAAAACCCAGATCCCAAAAGAATGCGTTCCTCTTCCTCGTCCTTGGCGTCGCGCTCCTCAACCTTGAGCTGTTTGAGAAGAGCCTTGTTGAACGCCAACATAATTAAAGTGAAGTAAAAGCGTATGACGGTAAAAATCACCGTGCCGGCAAGAGTCATGAAAATCTCGTGGGCAGGCGACACCAGCTGGTTGGGGTCGGCGGCTGTCTTGTGGTCGTCCACCGCCCCGACTCCCGTGGGTGTGGCCATCGCGTACGAGGACGTCGTCAGCGGCATGTCGTCATCAGACCCCACCAAGTCGCGTCGCACCACCTCCTCGTTGGCAAACCAGAAATGGATAAAGTACATGATGTAGAACACCCCGATAACAGTGTCGATCACGTACACCACGCACGCTAGCGAGATTTTGCGCCCGTTCTGCGGTTTGATCTTGATCGCCCGGATTGCCAGAATGTAGAACGGGAGACACAGCAAACTCATGATGTTGTAGAGCCACTGGAGGAAGTTGATGGGGTGGCCGGTAATGATCGAAAGGAACCCATAGAACCCTGCGGCCTTGTTGAGAATGGCGATCCCAAGCACCACCTCGACCCCGATGTATAACGGGACCAACCCAAAGAAAGTCTGAAAGTTAGTAAACACACACCACAGAGTCACGTTGAAACACGCGCCACGGCCATCACACGTACCTTTGGTAGATATAACGTCAAGTTCATCGGCATACTTGACGGGCGATGTTGTTAATTCGTGGACTGCGTAAACGCGCGCGTGAAGATCAGATGGAGGCACGGTTAGTCCTCGGCCCACGGAGTTACGCGTCGGAAGTGGGTTGGGCGAGTATCTCCGACATTACCGTAGGCTCTACAAAAACACCAGTAGTGAAAAACTATGGCATCTGTCCATGTCATCACCCTAGTCCCCAACCTAAATCGTGCGGCTGCGTAAAAAAGATCATCACTATGAGGTACTCATCGGACGAGGAGGGCGACGCTGCCACCACCTACAATGAGCGCCAGTCGACCAAAGTGACCAAGGTCCACAAGGATAAGGCCAACCGTGCCACTGTGGAGCAGGTTTTGGACCCGCGAACCATGCGGTTCCTCACCAAGATCATCAACAAGGGTGTGATTGAGGGCCTCGGAGGATGCATCTCCACCGGTAAGGAAGCTAACGTGTACGAGGGGACCAATCCCGAGACGGGCAAGGAATATGCGATCAAAATCTACAAAACATCGATCCTTGTGTTCAAAGACCGCGAGCGGTACGTCGACGGAGAGTACCGGTTCCGTCACCAACGCAACCAGACCAACCCGCGTAAAATGGTGAAGTTGTGGGCGGAAAAGGAGTTCCGTAACTTGAAGCGGCTCTATACCCACGGGATCCCCTGTCCCGAGCCCGTTGAATTGCGTTCCCATGTGTTGGTGATGGACTACTTGACTAAGGGCGAAGGTCAGCCCAGTCCGAAGTTGCGCGACCACCCGTTCAAGGACGAGGAGGAGTTTCGTCACTACTACCACCAGATGTTGATGTACATGCGCCGGATGTACCAGGTGTGTCGTCTCGTGCACGCTGACTTGTCCGAATACAACTCTATTGTCCACAACGACACATTATACATTATCGATGTCTCCCAGCTGGTGGAGCCCGAGCACCCGATGGCGCTCGACTTTTTGCGCATGGACATCAAGAACGTCAACGACTACTTTGCCAAAAAGATCCACGTTCACCCGGAAAGGCTCATTTTCAAGTACATTGTGGAAGAGAAACTCGAAGACGACCCCGAAGTCCTTCTCGACTTTGCAAAGAACATGCCCTACAAAACCACACATGACGATGAGGTCGAGGATGAGGTGTTCCGGTCTTTGCACTTTGTTCGTACCCTCAATGCCTTGGAGGAGCGCGATTTCGATAAATTCCAAGAAGGCAAGGTTGATGCGTTCGACTTGGTCAAGAGTGACGAAGACGACAGTGACAGCGACAGCAGTGACGACGAGAGTGACGACGAAAGCAGTGATGACGACAGTGACGACAGTGACGACAGCGACGACGAAAGCGATGAAGAGGGCGAGAACGGCGAGCGCCGCAAACGCGACAAGGGCCCTCCCAAGTTGAAGAAGTTTGAAGATAAGGATGAAAAGAAGGCCCGCAAGGAAGCTGCCAAGCAGGCTAAAGCGGAAAAGCGCAAAACTAAGATGAAGAAGCACATCAAGAAGAAAATTGTTGCCAAGCGCAAAACCAAGTAATCATCCATTGCATATACACGTTTACTCATTGAGCGCCAGCTCACGCATGCCTATCCTGTCCATGGTGAAGAGGGCAACCCAGTACAAAAGGTATCCCACCCCTCCCGCCACCAAGATGGCAATCAACAAAATAAACATAAACACCAACAGGTAGAACACCAACTCCAATTGCGAGTATTTAGGGAAATCGCGCGGTGGGAGGGTGCTGTCGCGTCGGACCTTGTGTTTGTGCAAGAGACTTTCAAGATGCTCTTGATCTTCAGAGGTCATTCCATCGATGAACTTTTCAAAATCGTTTGGGTGCATATTGGCGGCTGGTTAGGTAGGGGTGTGGAGCGGGTTAAATACTGGCGATAGCGCTCCAGCGCAGCTTGGCGTGCTTTGACGCGAACGAGAGAGCAGCACCAGGAGTAACATCCCTGCTTGTATGGGTCATTGGTTGCATTTACATCCCATCATGGTGGTCCACGTCTAATCGGTTTTGTTTGATTTACATGCGTCATAATGCAAGCATTCTGCCCAGTTAGGCAGCACGCAGCCAATAATACGGATGTGCGTAATTGATATTAATACACAAATCTGAAGTCTAAGCGCTTATTACCAAGGTCGGTGGTGTTATGCATATAGTCATCTTGTTCCTCCTTTGTCATTGCATTCCAAATCTTGTCGCGACGGTGGTTGCGCCATTGGAACCAGGTCCGGGTTATGCAAATCAACACAAACGCTGCAGCGGCAATGGCAATGAGCTGCTTATTACCACGTTTGTACAAGGGTGCATCATCCATGCGATAAATATTTGATGAAATGATTCCCGCTGCTTGACTGAAAATGTTCACCACCGCGGCTGATACTGTCCGATTACGAACCAGATTCAGATTCGCAGAACACCATGTAATTGACACCGCAGTGGACGTTGGATGGATCAATAAAACAACCAACAACGCATATGTGGCCCACTGCTTTACCATAAAGCCGTCCCAAACAACCATGGGGATAAGAGTTATGATTACCCAAAGGGGTTGGAAAAGCAAAACTAATGCTCGTTGGTTCCATTTCTCAGAGTACCAGCACACCGCCATCATGGTAATCACACCACCCACTGCTTTAGGAATTGTCAAGGCGTTTGTAGCCGCCGTAGAGAACCCCATTTGACGCAAGATAAGTGTGATGTACTGGTCTGCGGGTTTGGTCCCGATATCATCCAATAAACGAATGCAATAAATGAATGCCAAGTCAAAATCTTTGAACGCCCGAAGAAGCTCAATGAAAGAGACAGGGGTGTGGCAGTTCATCAGACCCTTTGATGGGTCGTCACGTAAGATTTTGTTCACTAAGATGCGCTCCTGACGCTCTGTGTACCAGCCCTTGGGTCTGAACCACGTCTTGGATGCAACCACCAGTGGTACCATTTGGAAGAATGCCCAGATGCCAATCAACAAAGTGATGAGTCCCTCGATGATGAACAACCATTGCCAACCATAGCCGATAAGGCTAGTTTTGATTTCCAAAAGCCCAAGAGACAACAACAGCGACACCACCAGGGTGAACGGGATCAGAATGTAGAAAAAGCCCATACGCATAGGAAGCTCAGGTCCAGTATAGAAGTATGACATCCACAAACACACATCAGCAATGAACCCACCTTGCCAGGCACCCAACAAGCCACGCGTGATGAAGAACCCAGCCTTACCCGTCAACGACGCCTGACAGATAGACACAATACTCCATGCAACCATCTGAATGGGGATCCAAATCTCTGGACCCAACTTTTTCGAGATCAACTGCAGCGGAAGCTCAGCCAGCAAGAAACAAACCAAGTTGATAGTCGAACCAATGTTGTAGTCGTTCGTAGTCAAGTTGAGATCGTCCAAGAAGTCATCAGCAAGCGCCTGCTTGAGATTGTACCGATCCAAATTGAGGGCAGTGAAGCAGATGAAAGTAAACAAGCACACATTGATGTCATTGATCCAGGTGATCTTGCGCTCCTCTTGAGGTGTCCAAGTGAGTTCAGGGTCCAAGAGATGCCGACACTCATAGTCGTTGTCTTCGTACAACTTGGTGTAGTACTTGAGCTTCAGTGGGTCCTGGAAGACGTGTGTGTCCTCCGAGGAGGTAGACTCGAGGTCAACCACGGACTCTTCAAATTGCTGCTTCTTGTCGTCGCTCATAGCCTCCTTACGAGGGAGAAGAGGCTCTTTTATGGGGTCGACCATACTGAATTTGCCTTTTCAACACAATCATGATTGCGTTTACGCCATTTCGTAGGTGTGGCCAAAGTGATCTCAAACTGTGGTGGTTGCAAAAATAATAACAATAGCGCAGGAGATCGTTGCAAGGTAACAGGGGACATCTGACTATAGTCGTACGTGTTGCGGTCTTGGCACTGCTTATTAATTACATTTGACTGGGAACCCCCACTGTGGTTCCGCCATGGGTTCATGAGGGTACATTGCCCCCAAGCCTTCAAACAGACCATTGGGTCGCGCGACTAGTGGGAAATCTTCTGAAGCATCTAGTGTTAGTGCTAACCTGTTCTGACACGTAGGTAAGAGTACTAAGACCATTCTTTTCCCATTGAAGTCGAACTGCCCCTAATCGATATGCACGAGGTGATTCAATTGGATCTCTAATCTAAAAAATGTGGCAGAATAGATTCAGACACTCACCACTGGTGTTTGTTATCGTTGTTTGATCAGTATGGGGTATATCTATACAATAAATTTAGCCGCTAATTGTAATCACTAGTTGGAAAGTGTTCTGACTCCCCAATTCACGCTCCAGGTCAAGGAAGAGAGGAACTTCAGCTAAACCACAATCCCAACCATGCCACAAACCACAGTTACACGCTTTTATAATCTTCTTGGCTTTTTAAATTGCAATATTGGTTACCTAACCATGTTCATTGACGACGGTACTAAATGTTGTCGTACGCTACCAAGAAAAAAGACCACATGACAAAGACTCTACCCTTAGGCAACCACGACAACACTCAAACCACTCATATCCATGGGCGGTTGCCCATATATCCCTACGCTTCATCGTCTGTTTCAAACCCTAACCCTAATGCACGTGACCGGTGAAATTTTCAGTCCGCGCTCTGTGGCGGACATCCTATTTAATGAAAGTGAGCGCGCAACAAATTTTTCTTCTTCACCAATATCCAGTAGAAAATGCCCGGTGTTTCCGTTCGGTAAGTGAAGCCAACAACACTTGATGGGTCTACTGATATTACTGTCGTGGTGGATAGCATAGACTTGAGAAGGGTCCCCTTTTCGAGTCGAACCGTCGTTTAGAACTATTGATCTGGATTTTTCAGTGAGCCTGTTTGAGTGACCATGCTATCCGCCGTAGACGTAATATCTCTAGACACAAACTGGACCCCAACTAACAGTTTAGTGACGTTTCCGCTCAGGAGTTTATCAACGCCTACGCCCAGTTCTTGCAGAGACAGGGTAAGCTCGAGGTCCCCGGTTACGTGGACCTTGTCAAGACCTCCGCCGGCAACGAGTTGCCCCCCCAGGAGTCTGAGGTTTGGTTCTACAAGAGAGCCGCTTCCGTTGCCCGTCACATCTACTTGAGAAAGAACATTGGTGTCGGCAAGTTGAACAAGTTGTACGGTGGTGCCATCAACAGAGGTTTCAGACCCCACAGACACGCCGACGCTTCCGGCTCTATCAACAGACGTGTCTTGCAGTCTTTGCAGAAGATTGGCGTCGTTGAGATCTCCCCCAAGGGTGGCCGCAGAATCTCTGAGAACGGCCAGAGAGACTTGGACCGTATCGCGGCCCAGGCCCTCGAGGAGGACGACGAGTAAATGCGTTTGCGTTTGCTTGCCAAATGATGCGTTGTTGTGTACTATAGACTAATAATACAAAATAACATTTCACATCAGCAGGGATGATTGGAATGGAAGGAATTACTTTAATATATATCGGTTAACTAACTCCTTCGTGTAGAAGCGTTTATTACTGCTTGGACTGCTTGCCAAACAACTCCCGCGGGTGCTTGAACGTGTTGGAGGCCCGGTCGCCGCCCAACACACAGTCCAACTCCAACTGCTTCGAGTACAACTCGCCGGACTGCAAGTGGTCCTTGACCAACTCGGCCAACCCCTCAATGAACACGGGGTTGTCGTTGAGCGAGTCGGCCCGCTTCACTTTGTCGGGGTTCTCGCACTCCTCCTGCAACTCGATGTCGAGCTCGTGGAGGGTCTCGATGTGGTCGGAGGTGAATGCAATGGGGACAAGGACAATCCCATGCACGTCGTCCTTCTTCTCAAGCTGGCCCACGATCTTGGCCGTCTGGCCCCCCAACCACGGCTTGGGACCGACTTGCGACTGCCACACCAAACGGTAGGGGTTGGAGAAGTTGAGCTTTTTCATCACCGCGTACACGGTGGCCGCCACCTCGGCGGGGTACGAGTCACCCTTGTTGACGATGTCCATGGGCAACGAGTGGGCACTGAACATGACAATCACCTGGTCGCGAACCTCAGCGGGGAACTCCTTGAGCTTGGCCTGGATGTTGTCCGCAAACGCCTGCACCAAACCGGGCTGCTGGGGCCACCGGTCAATCACCAGCCACTCAATGGACCGCTCGGGATCCACCTGGAGCGTCTGGCGGTACAATTCATTGACACTGGACCCCGAGGTCAGGTACGAGAACTGCGGGTACTGGGAAAACGCCACTGCGCGCTTGATGCCGTCCTTCTTCATCTGGGCCAACGTGTGCTCAGTCAAGGGGTTGGCGTAGCGAAAGGCCACGTAGGGCTTGTGGGGAGCAAAATCAGGGTTAGTTTGGTCAAGGATCTTGCACACCTCAGCACACTGGTACTCCAGCCACTTGCGAATGGGACTGCCACCCCCGATCTCCTCGTAGTGCTCCTCGATCTGGGGGGTTCGCCGCCAGGCGATGAATTTGGCCAACGGCTTCTGAAACTTGCCAAACGGAATCAAGTCCCCGTCGCTAAACAACCGCAACAAGAAGTCGTAGGTCTCTTTGACGGTGGAGGGGCCACCCATGTTCATGAACATCACCCCGGTGCCCGAGGTCTTGGGAGTCAGCAGCAGCATGGGCTGCGACGTGGAGTTGAAGCGGGTTATAACCCGTGGCACGAGAAGCCTGCTGGGAAAACGTCTCATGTTGCAGTGGGGGTACGACGTACTTGGAATCGGGCTCGCTTAAATTCGATTATCACACCCATCAAAGCCTGCACACAGCCAGAGGCGCCTACGAGAGATCGCATAGGTAATGGCGCAGTAGCAACCTTGGCCGGCTTGTAGGCGGTGGGAGGGCACCAGGACCGTCTCTGGTGTCGTTTGTAGTGGGCCAGGTCCCTCGAAATGGCCTGATGCGTCGGACGGGGGCCAGAGCACCCCGCCAGTCTTGGGCGATCTTGCCTGCACGCCACCGGGGTTGCTAACTAGACGTAATTTTCACTCAATCTGTCGCTGCATATGTACGACGTGTGAAGTCATACCGATAGTCGGTCTAGCAGTGGGTCTAGCTCTGGTTTGAGGTGGTATTTGTAAGCGGGGCTTACGGTGGTACCGAGCCAATTGCCGGTGGCTCAATTCTAACGTAGAGGGAGTTATGAAGCGAAGCCTCGTAGTTTCACCCATCAAAAGTAACCAACCCTCAAGACTCTCCACCCAAACTAAATTAAGATTCAGACTCGACCAACGATCTATTACGATCTATCACCCCATTCGCCCCAACTTCAGTCCTCCAACTGCCAGCCGCACACGCGCGGCGCGCTTCACCATCTTTTTTTCACAACGCGCCCCAGCACAACAACACCCTCGTGCTCAAGCCATGCTGCAACAAATCAGTTCGCAGGGACAAAACAAGGCGCCCGCGCCTCCGGCAGGGGCGGCGCCCGGAGTGAGCTACACTCCCACCGACTTGAACATCCCCCCTGAGCTCTACGACAAAATCCCCAACCTTGAGTTGTACCAGCAGTTGAAAAAGCAGGAGCGGGAAATCGACCTTTTGATCAGTCGCAAGGCACTTGACTTTCAGGCCATCCAGCAGAAACTGTTCCACCCGTCCAACGTGGCCACCGAGACCGGGCTTTTGCGGGTTTTCATCTACAACACCTGCGAGGACCAGCCATGGCAGGGGAACAAGGGCGACGGGGAGCCGACGTGGACGTTGCGGGTGGAGGGCCGGTTTATCGCGGACAGCGACGCCACCACCATTCCCCCCGAGCTGGTGAAGTTTTCTCTGTTTTTGCTGGCGATCTCCATCGACTTGGTGCCCAACGAGCACTATCCCCAGTGGACCAACGCTCAGCAAAACATCATCGAATGGCGCGAGGACCCGCGGGACAAGACGGCAGGATTCGACGGCATCGACGTCAGACGCCAGGGCACCTACGATTTGCGGTGCAAAGTGGCGTTGTTGCCCAAGCTGCACTCGCCGCTGCCACGGTTCCGGTTGCTGCCGCAGTTGGCGCAGTTTATTGGTAAGGAGGAGGCGACGCAGCAGGAGCTCATGTACACCATCTGGCAGTACGTCATCTACAAGGGGTTGTTCTTGAACACCGAGGCGTTGACCAAGGTGCCGGTGGTGCTGCTGGACATTGTGCCCGACGAGGACGAGGACGCGTTGGCGGTGATCCGGTGCGACCCCGTGCTCAAGTTGTTGTTGAACGTGGACCAGTTCAAGTTTTCTGAGCTCTACAAATTGTTGCAGCCGCACTGCCGCCCGCGAGCGCCGATGATCATCGAGTACACCATCAACACCCGCAAGCTGCTGACGATGGGGGAGGTGGTGGTGGACATCCCCATCGAGTTGCCGTTGAACATGTCCAAGTACCAGAAGGAGGCGCTTGAGTTCAACAAGCAGGCGTTTGAGAACTTGACCAAGGCGGACACCGCCATCCTGCAACTCAACCAGAAGATCTCGCTTGCGATTGTCAGTCTCCAGAACGCCAACGCGCGTGAGCAGTTCTACCGCGAGCTTGCCGAGGACCCGGCCAAGTTTGTAGACCAGTGGCTCAAGACGCAGCTGGAGACCCTCAAGGCGCTCAAGAGCGACGAGGGCTACGACGAGGAGTTGGTGCGTCGCGCCCAGTTCTTTGAGGACAACGAAGCGTTGATCCGCGACAAGATCAGTTTGTTGTTGGGCACCAACCGGTTCACTTAATGTATTATAATTAACGGATAGTAAAGAGGGCGGTGGGTTCAGAGAGTAGGATTTTGGTTGGATTTGAGCTGATAAGGGGAAGTAGAACCAAGAGGATAGAATACTTTCTCCGCTGGTAACAAATATGACAGATATGAAAGATATGACAGATATGACAGATATGTCTTGATTTTCAGAAAATTCGTCGATTCGTCACTTAGGATCAAGCTAGAGTTGAAGAATCCACCGGTAGAGCCCGTCTATAACAGATGTCTTCTCTCTTAGACGAACCTTTACGAGCTTATTCCATACTCGTCCTACGCAATACTTTTCACAGCAACCCCAAATCCACTACAACCAATTCCCAAGATAACTTATTCATTACTGTTCGTTGTATCACTAGTTAGCGAGTATCGCTGCGTCTCAATTGGCACACCACACCAACCCCGCGGGCAATGTTTATTAGGATTAGCACATTTCCTCCTGGCGCAACACCACGGGGAGCGTATTGGAAAGGTACTGGTGTAAATGCAAGATAGATGACGTGTAGGACAGCACGGCCGACGCCGACAGCGACGCCGCGGTCAAGAGCTGCAGCGCCAGCTTGGCGGCAGGGCCCTTCTCCTCGAGCGCCGCCAACACCTCCGCCAAGTGGGCGACAAACTTCTTTAGCTGGGTGCCGTTGCAGGCAACCTCAAACCACCACGAACCGGGCTTGGCGGGCTCCACCGGCTCGGGAGTCACCTCGGAGCCCGTCTCGTTGAACTCGACCCCCTCCGAGGTGTACGCAGACTCAAGCATCGCGTGCACATCCTGGACGTAGAGCTTGAACGACCCGGTGCGGCCCTTGACCACGGTGTCCTTGGGATCCTCCCACACGTGCTCCATGGTCTCCACCAGCGCGAGGCCGCCGTTGGTCTCGTCGGGCATCCGGCACAAGTAAAACCGCCCGATGGCCGCGCCGCCGTCCCCCGCGTACTGCTCGACCGTGCGCAACCGCAACCCGTAGTCAAGCGGGTTGGAGCACGGGTCGACAAACTTCTCCGCCTCCTCGGGCTTGCGGCGGCCCAACTTGACCTGGGCGTCCGTCAGGGCCGCGATGGCCCCGGCCACCCCCAGGTGCACCACCCGGGCTGCGTACAACGTGTCCTTATCGCCCAGCATCTCGAAGTTGGCGTAGTCGTTGAGCGCGGCCTTGATCAGCTCCAGGTGGCCCATGGCCCACTGGACAAGCGTGCGGAGCATCACGAGCCGGTCAGCAGGCTCGAGCGCCTGGAGACCCTGTTCCTCGAACTCCGAGGTGTAGAACGGGTTGTAGGTGATTTCGCGGACGAAAAAGCTCGGGGGAGACTCGATGTGAATCGTGGGATGCGCCGGGTCCACCGGCTCGGCGGCGTCGGGATCGGTGGGCGGGGTGATCTTGGTGGTGGTCTGCCATTCCTCGGGGAAGCCAAACTGCGCCGTCAACGGCTTCAACTCGAGAATCGCCAGCAGCACCAGCGTCACGTCGCGCTTGCGGTTCAACACGAGCGCCAACAACCGCATGAACAACTGGATCATGTCCTTGCTGACGAAGCCGTCGCCAAACTCCGCCGCCCCGGCCAACAGGAGCCCGATCTCAAACAGCTGCGGCAGCAAGTTGTCGATGTTGACCACCAGCTTGAACTTGTTGAGGAACTCGAGGATGTAGACGATGTCGCCGGCGTAGGGGGCCGGGGTCACCGGGTACCCGGCAGCCAACGCCGTGAACGGTCCAGCGTCCTTGGCGGTGGCCAACTTGATCACCGCGTCGTCGTACAAGTCGTAGTGGAGCGGCACCACCGGGCCCGGGAGCTGGCGGCAGAGCTTGTTCTCCACGCGGGGAACGAGCCCGGTGCGCGACACCAGCCCAAACGACAGCGACGCGGCCACCGGCTCGGGCTCCTTCTTCTTTTTGGCCGGGGGTTTGGCCCCGTTCTTCTGGGTGTGGGCAAACACGTCGTACCCCTTGTCGCGGTCGGTTTTGGTGCGTTTGCGCGGGTGGTCGAGGATCACCGACGAGCCCTCGTCGTCCACCAACTTGAGCCCGCCGCTGCCGAAGTTGAGCGTCGCCTGTTTCTGCCGGGCCTTGTCGGGGGCCTCGTCCGACGGCCGCCGCTTTTCCGTCACTTTGCCCTGGGGAACCTTGTCTCCCTTGCCGCCACGCGACCCGGGGCCAGCAACGGGGGCGCCGTTTAGGCGGAACTTCGACACCGTCAGCTCCTTTATGTTGTTGTCTGCGATGATGTTGGCCTGGGCATCTAGTTCGGCACCAGCGTTTCGGGGCCGTCCGAGCCGCTTGGACTTGGCCCCGGGCACGTAGGGCACCACCCGCACCGGCACGTCCTGCTTGAACACGCCAAACTGCTCGGAGGCCGCGTCGGCATTGGCATCGGAGGGCAGCCCCTCGTTTTCCTCCTTGACCGCGGGCAGACCCCGCCCGGCGGTTTCCTCGGCGGGCAGGTCGCTCTGCACGTATTCGTTGAGTTTGCGGATCCCGTCGCTCATCGACTGGTCCGTCGCGTCGTCCATACCGTAGCCACCGCGTTTGTTTGATGTAACGGTTGGTTGAGGGTCGCGGCGATGTCAAGAACCGGGGCTCGCAACCGAGCCGTGCTGCAGGACGCGTCGCGACGTCTCAACGGTGGCCCGGTAGCGGGCCGCAACCGGGCCCCCTCGACGGTGAGGGGGCCGGCAAAAGTTGCCGTTGCGGGGCCAGACATGAGGCAACGGTGGCGGGAAACGGTGGGGCGAACCTGCGGAACACCGCAAAATTGTTCGATACGTTTTGCCGAGATGGACGAACCCGCGAGCGCCCTACGGGTTGCCAACAGTGCCAGGCTCGGGTCCACCACAGCCCAGGCATGCAGTGTGTATATAAGCGGGTATGCCCGCTGACATGATATAAAAAATTACACCCGACCAGCGTTTTGTGGCACAGGTGGTGGTTCGCTTGGTGTTTGTGGTCCGATTTTCACGTGGGCACGGTGCCTAACCACCGCCATTGCGTAGACAACCACCCGCATGGGCCTGCGGGCACGTGAGGCTCCGGCGTCGGTATTTTTTAGGCTGGCGACCCAAATAATATCATGCCAGCAACAGGCCGAGTTGCACCAGTAGACCCAACAACGGGCGATCATATGATTGCGGCACTGGCTCCCGTGCTCGCTTCGGGACCACTGCCGTAACCGACTTCGGCTAATGCCGACGCAAGTAGCCCGAGGGGCGGGTCAGGGGGTGCAGGTGCAGCACCCACGACAAACGACACGCTAGGCCGTCGTCTCGGGCCCGGTGGCGGTGGTTTCGTAGGCCTGGCACGCCAGCAGCGCCGCCACCGCCATCGCAGCCCCGGTGGCTCCGCTGTCGCACCGGCCAGATTAACTTCGCGGTCCATGCCTTTGTCAAAAGCTTATTCGCGGGCCCAGGATAAAATATGGGTAGCGACAGATCTGATAGGGCTTGAGGCAACACTAAATCGGTGCGGTGGGTTCGGGTGGCGATTCGAGGCGGCGCGCGGTAGAAACGGGTGCTAGGCCCACATGATTAGCGTGTGGGTGCATGGCCGTGATTGACAGGGCACCAGGCCCCCCGAGCACTCCACTCTGCGGCAGGCTGGTGGAAGCGAGCGGCCACCACCACCGAACCACGAGCCAACTCTACAAAGCCTCCACGCAGAGCCATGGCCCCACGCCGCGAGGCGCGCGGCAACGCACTCCGGCGAATCCGTGTCCCCGTGGCCGTCTCGGGCCCATTCCGCCCCTTTCGCACCCTCCACCTCTCCTACAGACTACTGAGGCTAGTGCGAACGCGTCTGCTAAATTTTAGTAAGATCTTAGTCGCGGCTACAAAAACACCGCCGTCCCACACACCACCACCACCTCTCTTATCTCTAGCCTCTGCAGCCCGGGCGCCCTCGTGCTATCTGCCCCCATGGCGTAACATCGTCGATCCCGCGCCGCACCAAGTGCGCGGTGGGGATCACCCCCGAGCCACCCGCCACGGCGACCACCCGCCACGGCTACCACCGCCAACCAGCCCACCCAACCACCCGACCACCACCACCCTCCTCTCCTCCCTCCACCTCCTCCACCCACGCGTGGCCCCCACGTGACGATTTTTTCTCCTCTCGGCACAAACGCGCTTGAGGCCACCTCGACTTTTTTCGGTAACCAACACTCGCATTTTTTAATTAACAACAACTGTCGAGGCTAGGGAGACGATGCTGGTTTACACTAGTGACATCAAGCACCACCGTCGCGCCCCGCCTCCGCCGGGGCTGGGCGACCACCAGGTGGCGCCCGGCGTGGGCGGACCCGGCGCAGCGCTGGTGCTGGCAACCAAGCGCCACGCGGGGTGGGTCCACCTCAAGGACGATGGCATCTTCACGCTGTTCCGGTGGAACAAGCGGTACATGGTGATGAGCGACAAGACGGTCAACTTCTACCGCCACGACGGCGACATTCTGTCGCAGCAGCCCGACCTCCTGTTCCCGCTCAACCTCATAGCCACCATCAACTTGAAGCCGCTGACCGGGTACACCAAGCAGCTGCAGCTGCTAGAGATCTTGCCCAAGAACGGCGGCAAGGCCATGCTCATCTCCATCAAGCTGAACCACGACTACTTGGACTGGCTCGACGTGTTCACCCGCAAGTGTCCGTTGGCGCAGATCAACAACACTACGACGACGCTGCTGGTGCTGCTGCCGAGCAACTTCACCCACCGTGTCCACGTGGGGTTTGACCCGGCGCTGGGCAACTTTACCGGGTTGCCCGACACCTGGAAGCTGTTGTTGCAGCACCTGAAGATCACCAACGAGGACTGGAAAAAGGACCCGGTGGCGGTGATCGAGGTGTTGGAGTTTTATAGCGACATCAACGGCGGCGTGGCTCCGCAGGGCGGGATGCTGTCGCTGCAGCTGCTGGGCCACACCACGGGGTTGCCCAAGCTGTTGACACCCGGAGCCGCTCCGACAGCCCAGTTCCCGGGCCCGGCCCAGGACTGGGTCAAGCACCCGAAACCACAGCAGTTCAAGCCCACGCGCGCTGCTCCCAAGCCCCCCGTGCCCTACCACCTCACCAAGGACGCCCCCCAGGGCCAGTCGCTGCCTCTCAACACCCTCATGAACTCGGAAATGGTGCGTCCGCCGCCCCAGGCGCCGCCACAGGGGCTTCCGCGGCTGTCGCTGCTGAACCTGGTCGGGTACGGGCTTCCCCAGCTGACGTCGCAGCACCTGGTGTCCCTGGGCCACAAACAGGGCCACCTGCCGCTGCACCTGGCGCTGGGCGTGCCTCCGGCTTCGCAGGTGCCCAAAATGCCGCTGCTGGGGCTGCAATCGCTGTTCCGCGGCGTGCACCCCGACCTCAAGATCAACCAGACCCACCAACCGCCCTACCCGACGTATCCGAGCACCCAGCCGCCTCCCGCCAAGGCCGCGCAGCCCTACCCGCCCGACGCGCCCCAGGGCCCCAAGTACGCGGCGCCGTCGCCCAACGGCGACTACATCAAGCCGTTTGGCCTCACGCTGAAGATGCTGCAGTCCAACTTGAACGCGGCCGCGGCTCCCCAAACCAACGGCGCCTCCACCCCTGCTGGCGGCGCCGCCTCCTCTGCATCGGCGCCCGCGGCGTCCAAAAAGGGCATCAACGTCATCAAACCCCCGCAAACCAAGCCTAGCACCCCTGCTGGCGGCTCCAGCAGCACCACCAGCGCCAGCGGGACCGGCACCAGCCAAACGCCGGCCAAACTGGCGAAACAGCTCAAGAAGGAGCGGGAAAAGTTGCTGGACATGCAGATCATCGCCAAGCTCAAGACGGTGGTGAACCCCAAGGACCCGACCCCGCTCTTCAACATCATCCAGAAGGCGGGCCAGGGCGCGCTGGGCGCGGTGTACCTCGCCGAGTACGTCAACACCCACAACAAGGTGGCCATCAAGCAGATGGACCTCAACGTGCAGCCGCGCAAGGAGCTCATCATCAACGAGATCCTCGTGATGAAGGACCTGCAGCACAAAAACATTGTCAACTTCTTGGACAGTTATTTGCGGGGCAACCTGGACCTCTGGGTGATCATGGAGTACATGGAGGGGGGCTCGCTCACCGAGGTGATCGAGAACAACGGCTACAAGTTGAACGAGCGCCAGATCGGCACCATCTGCTTCGAGACGCTCAAGGGGTTGCAACACTTGCATAAAAAACACATTATTCATCGCGACATCAAGCTGGACAACGTGTTGTTGGACGCGCGCGGCAACGTCAAGATCACCGACTTTGGGTTCTGCGCCAAGCTCACCGACCAGCGCAACAAGCGCGCCACCATGGTGGGCACCCCCTACTGGATGGCGCCCGAGGTGGTGAAGCAGAAGGAGTACGACGAAAAGGTGGACGTGTGGCTGTTGGGCATCATGACGATCGAGATGATCGAGGGGGAGCCGCCGTACTTGAACGAAGAGCCGTTGAAGGCGCTCTACCTCATTGCTACCAACGGCACCCCCAAGCTCAAAAAGCCCGAGCTCTTGCTGAACCTGATCAAAAAGTTTCTACTGATTTGCTTGTGCGTCGATGTCCGCTACCGCGCCACCACCGACGAGTTGTTGGAGCACTCGTTCATCCAGCACAAGCTGGGGCTGATCGAAGAGTTGTCGTCGTTGTTGGAATGGAAAATCAACGGCGAGCAGCAGTAATAATATACACTCTATAATTACGATTGACCTCATCGCGTCCGCTAGCGGCGAACGTTTGCGAGACGCACCTGGGACACGCCGGTATCGGCATGGAAAGTGTTGGCCCATGCAACGCATTGTAGGAGGGGAAGCGCAACCGGCAGGTGGTTGCGAGCAGCCCACGGTGGTAATGGTGCTGCTCGGGTTTCCGGGCGGCTGGGGGACATTGGCCAACATTCACCGACATGACAATTAGTCGATCCCGCATACAGATATGGGAGGACAATGCAAATCATGCCAGTTTTGTGGCCAGGCTTTGCCAATTATTTTTGCGCACCTGGGGTCAAGTCGCCAACGGGACCGCCCAAAATATACTGGCCCGGTGGTGGCGACGTCCCCGCGGGGCCAACAATACTAGCGACCTCCAGGGGTGCAGGAGCAGGTGACAGCAAATAATAGAAGCATGGGGATTAGGTTGGCCGCTGGGGGGTGGTGGCGCAAATCGTGCCGACAATCCTCCTCGTATAATTAGATACTAGCAGCAAGGTTTCACCCCCAAACCGCCGGCATGTATCCCCGCCACGGGGTGTGTGTATGGCCAGCGGTCAAAAATTTGACTTGCTGCATATAGCCGAAGCAGGCACCACCAAAAGGGAATGCACGCTGCCGGCTTTGAAGCCCTGTGCGGCGTGCTCAATAGGGATATTATCTGTCCCATTGGTGGTGGAGCAGACAATGGTGTTTACAATGCCCGGTTTGGGCCAGGCAATCTTGACGTGGGCCAGCCGTGTCTCCTCGGTCCCTGAGACATCGTGGCGGGGTCCCAGGGGTACGTCATGATGCAGTTGCTGGCAGCAATTGACGGTGCATGGACGGACTTCCATCTCCATGGCGACCAGTGGCTTGGGCCCTCGCCAGACACTTCGTCAGTGCTTTCTTTTTATGCACCCGTCGGGGCCACTCCAGCCGCCTGTCTCGGCCACCCCAGGGTGGATCATCTTGCAGGGGCCCCGAGGAGCACCACCACCGCTGCGAGCTGACGCGCGGTAACAGCCCTTCCTTGCGTCCATCACTCCGCATGTCCTTGCCTTGGACGGCTACGGAACGTCTCCCCAAACCGGAAATGCGGCAAGATTGTGTCTGTCTCGAGCAGCGGCTGCGTTACCGAAGGGGAATCTTTCTAGAATAGCTTAATAATAGCAGTATACCCGCTGGGCTGGACCCTAATTACACGACGCTTCCCTAGCGACGGAAAGTGGCATGATCCTCAGGCGAATTATGAGGCGCACATGTGCTCGCGTTATTTTAGCGAACCCTGGGTGTATGCACTCCTTACAGCTCAATGGGGTAATTGTTTTGATGACAACTGTGCCAGTGATAACAATGCTGTGGTGGGCACGGGATAAGCACCGGGATAAATCATTGGGGGCTCATAACAACGAGCTGTGGCCCGCACGAGTTTGGGGGCTGTGGACCCTCGGTTAGCCCCCCTCCTGAAACGTGTGCGGTGTGCAGCTTGGCGAGCAACCGAGTGTTAGCGAGCCAGGGTTGCAGATGAACAACGCGGCTTAGAGTGAACAATTGGAGACCCTGGATTGTTGTTGAGAATGTTCGTGAAGCTTCACCAGAGATCGCCACACGGCTACACCCATTGTAAAATTATTGGCGTCTGACCCCAGATAGGCCGAGAGGTACGCGCCCAGCATAACCACCCGTCCACCGGGCATAACTAGTCGCCCACCCCGCTCGGGTGCGTGCTACGTCCACTGTGGCTGGCGTCGATTAGTACCTATATAAATGCATTATTAGATTTGTAGAACCCGTCGTCAATGGGTGCCGCCCCCGAGGTGGCGGTAGCAGTATAGGGAAACGTAGAAGACGGCGCAGCCTGTCCGTTGGGCGCCCCCTGGCCCGGTTGCAACGCCGGCAGGTAGATGGGAGGCACCCCGCCCGGCCCCGTGGCCGCCGGGGCCGTGGAGCTGTCCAGCTCGGGCGCCGTGGTGAACCACCCGTTGTTGGGAGTGTACTTTTTGTTGTTGGCCAGCGGCGTCGACACCGGCGGCACCGCCGCGAGCGGCGCCGTCGACGGCGCGTGGGTCAGGCTGTTGGCGGTGGTGGCCAGCGTCAGAGCGGTGGTGGCCAGCGGCAGCCCGCTGTACACGGTGTTGTTGGCCAGCGCCAGCGCCGGCGCGTGGTTCGGAAGCGACAAGAAGTCCTGTGCCGGAGCCACGCCGCCCGGGGCGGTGCTGGGAGCCACCACCGACCCAGGCGGAGCCACCGCCGCCTGCTCGTACCCGGGGAATGAGTAGTTAAAGTCCAGCTGGAACGGCACCTGCGGGTGGGACGGCTGGGCGCAACTGGGCAGCGGGCCCGGACCGGGCGCCAGGCCCTGGGGAGGCGGGTAGTACATGGGGAACGGGTTGTTGAACTGGAGGTTGTTTTGCGCCGGCGCCTCCGTGTGGTGCGCCTGCTCGTCGTAGCTCAGCGGCACCAGGTTGTGGCGGGGCTGCTGGTAGTCGTACAACATCCGCGGGGGAAACGGCGCCGGCGGGCCCCACAGCTGCAGCGGACCGGGCATCCCGGGCATCGGTGGCTGTGGCGGGTGGCCCGACCACTGCATCTGGGCCATCGGGTGCGGCGGCGGCGGCGGCTGCTTCTGGTGCAACGTCAGCATGTTCTGCAACTGGTAGTTGTTGTCCAAAAAGTAGTAGGCCTCGTCCTCGATGGGGATCTTGCCGCCCAAGCTCAGGTCCTTGACCGCGGCCCACAACCCGGGCAGGATGGTGTTGTTCTTGTACTCGGTCTCCAGCGGCCGCAGCAACTTGCCGTTCAACACGTCCTCGGCGTTGTAGTACGAGATCAAGTGGATGGTTTGTTTCTGGGCCTTGCCCTCGAGGTGCAAGTCGTCGGAGGTGGTGGTGAGCAGCAACGTCTTCTTGATGAGCCCCTTGTCCTTGAACACGTAGGGGGTCATCAGCGGCAGCGTCTGCGGGTTGGCCATCGGCGGCGCCATCGCCGCCATCTGGGCCGGCGGCGGCTGGGGCACCTCGTACAGCAGGGCAATCATTTTCCGGCGCTTCTTCTTGCGGTCGTCCTTCTCCAGCAACAGCTGTTTGTCGAGCTCGCGGTAGACGAGGAACCGCCCGAGGATCCGCAGCGGCAGCCACAGGATGCCGTCGGTCCAGCGCTTGATGCCCAGGTGCTCCTCGATAAACACAAACACGTTGCCCAGCTGGATCAACGTCGGGCGCTCGCGCTCGTGGGGCCGTCGCGGCACCAACTCGAGCTGCTTGTGCAAAATCTCCTGGATGATGAGGAGGGCGTCCTTGGTGGAACCCACATACCCATAGTATGATGGCGTTAATTTCGCCAGCATCTAACACAGGTGGTAATAGCGATTGGTACAACGCGACGGGCAGACCTCGAGATTATAAACTGGCGAATGCTCTATTTCGATTATGTCAATATTTTTTACTTTCCACGAGGTTTATTATTTGGGCTTGCCACATACTTCGGCCATACCTGTTCACAGTGGGTTAAGGACATGATTACCTAAAAAATATTCGGGTGCGCGCTCGCAACCAGGAGCTCAGGGGAACCTGTTGGCAGTGGTTGGTGGGCACTTCCAGGCAAACCGCCCAGGGACATGCGTCGCCGAACATTACCCTGCTGGGGTGACCCCGACGTGGCGCCAAAACTCGTGGCGGTGAAACGGCGGTGGCGAGCACCGGGGCCGCGATGTTTGCGACGTCGTGCATTGGGTTTGACACCGCCGGTTAGGCACCAATCAAAGGCCGCATTTCAGTTCTAGTGCTTCCATGCAGAAACTCTTGAGGGCCCTCGCTAATGGGGTCGTGTCTTGCCCACGGAACTGGGTGAAGGTCACCATCACTGCCAGTAGGGGCCCTGGCAGGTTGCGAGCGTGCGAGAGGTTGACGTGAAATGGGTTATTTCGCGGAGCATAAAAAATACTGAGCCCTGATAAAAGAAACGCTGGAGGCCAGAGGTGGTCGCCAGGCAAACCCGAGAACCACCGGTTTGCTGGCATTACCCGACAAGAAAAAGGAAACGGCGGTGGAATACCGTTGCCCTTTGCACCCTGGCACGACATTGGTCCCTGGCGCCGCCGCCAACGGCCCGGGGGGTGATTGTTGGCGTATTGTCTACCTGGCGCTTGTCGCAAACTTACGGGGCTGTCTACGATAATCCCGCGATCCGAGGCTCACCCATAACCACTCACACTCTCCACCACTGTGTGGGTCGTCTCGCCAGTGAATGTGGCCTGTACAGAGGTCGAGGCCAGGGCTGCGGGGCGATGTGAGGGGTATTTTTTTTTTTGAACAGAGGAAAATAATTTTGCAGCATGTTTTAGCCTGCTATGCTCGTCAAGAGACACATCAACCAAGCTGTAGCCGGGGCTAACATCTGTAGGTCGATGTTGGTTCCCCTCACAACCACTGCCGGAGTTATCATGGGGCAAGCAACCGATATTAGTCTCCAACCTTGACGGGACGCCTCAAAATAATCGCTACCGGCCCAGGGGTGACGCTGTCGGGCCAACCTTAATACCTAGCTCCATTCCAGATCCAACTAAACTTTATGTGCGAAAGCTAGCGTTGCAACCGTATCATTTCTTCACCGTGGAAGTGGCACTTATGCTGAGCAGTTTTCGTCTAAGGAATGAGCACATTTCTAGTACGCCCCACCACCTCCGCGTTGTCTGGTGAACGCCTCAGATGAGATTTGCTCAGCAAAAGTCAAGACACTTTGCGCAACCAGCGACCGCAGTTGGTTGCTGACTCTACAAATGAACACGATTCCAAAGTGGATCAGAAGTTCTCTCTACCTGTTAAATGTAACAAGATGGGTGCGCCAGATAGGATCCCCAAGTCAACCCCGTGGCGTCAACCACATTCCCAAGGAATCCGCCCCAGAGGAGCAGACTCAACCCGGGAGGGAATAGTAGGCTATCACGCGAGATTTCATCATTAAAGTTAAAAACTTTGGAAGGTTCATGGAGAAGAAAAAAGGGTGCGGGCCATCGCATTTTTTTATACTGGCCCGTGACGATGCACCTGTATACAGCCGAAGGTGAGTCGATAGGGCTGAAGTAGACGGGGTCCCCAGGTCAGCCAAGAGAATCTGATCTAGCAGCCAGAGACAATCGCCGACATCTGTCAATTGCTCGGGAGTTTAATGGTTATGCCGGATTTTCACCGTAGATCTCTGTTCAACAGGCAAATCGAAGGCGATGTCGCCAATTTTAGTAAGCGAGAGTGATTGTACGACAAGATAAACTCTGGCCGGGTATGTCGCGAACGTCAGTTTGATCTTGGAAAGTCCAGCGGTGTAGGCACTACAGAAGAGACGGGATGGTACCCAAAACTATTAACAACCACAATTTCTAGAAGACGACCCAGCAACAGCAGTCACCACAATCAGAAAAATCAAAAACCCTCCATGTTCAAACCATTGTCCCCCTGGTTAACCCATTTTTCACTTTGTCTCCGATTTCGCACGTGACTCCATCACCACATTTCGCAACGCGATGAGATGAACGACGCGAGCGATGCCTAAAGCCACAAAGAGATCTGCCTCGGGCAAGACCAAGGTAGCCAAAAAGGCCAAAGCGGATGCCCCGGCGTCATGCACCAAGCTGAGCGTTACTGCTCTTGCGAAACAGGTGTCCCAAGACATGAAGGTGAACAACTTGGTCACCCTCTTGGACTTCTACAAGCTGGACTTTGCGAAGGTGAACGCCGATAACGAGGAGTTGGCCCGCCACTTGACGTTCGAGCTATACAAGGTGTTTGCGCAGCTTGTCTCCCAGCACAAAATGGTGGTGCCCAAGAACGCCGACGACAAGCGGGCCACCGCAGCCAAGTGGTTGGCGTCGAAGTACGCGCAGTACTTGGAGACGATGGCCAACTTCATTCGTCACAAGCACTCCAAGTGCCCGTCGCTTGTCGGTGACTGCGTGGAAATCATGCTCCAGCTCGTCAAAACCGACGCCGCCACCCGCACCGACGCCTACTTCCCCGAAAAGGCCTACAACCAGTTGCGGATGGCAGTGTTGATGTCCCACAACGAGTTTGTGGTGGTTGAGTTTGCCACCAAGTACTTACGTCACTACAGGGACCTCCGGTTCTACTTCTTCCGCCTGTTGGACACCGAGGTGGCCGAGCGCAAGCGATCTGAACCCAAGGCAGAGGTCCAGCGGATGTTCTGCAACTTCTTCACCGTGGTGGAGCACATGCGCGACGAGCCCGAGGAGGCGTGGACGGTGAGACCGCCGCAAAAGACCGAGACCAAGTTCCCCACCGTGTTCCAAAAGGCCACGTTGGCGATGCTCCTGTGTCCCCTCGAGGAACACCACTACCAGTTGATCATGCAGATCTTGCACAAGCGAATCATCCCCCACATGGCGCTGCCACCGCAGTTGCTTGACTTTTTGGTCGAGTGCTACGACCAGGGCGGCGAGTTGGCGTTGCTCACCCTCAACTCGTTGTGGGAGTTGATGAAGGGGTTCAACTTGGAGTACCCCGATTTCTACACCAAGTTGTACCTGCTCATCGACGCCGACATGATGGCGCTGGCCTACCGGCTGCGGTTCTTGCGGTTGTGCGACTTGTTCTTGCTGCTGACCCACTTGAGTGCCCAGGTGGTGGCGCTGTTCATCAAGCGGTTGGCGCGGGTAGCGTTGACTGCCGAGGCTCCCGGGTGCGTGGTGGTGATTCCCTTTGTCTACAACTTGATCAAGCGCCACCCCACTTGCATGATCCTTCTCCACAACCCCGATGGCGCCCGTGGACGCGATCCCTACGACGTCCACGAGGCTAACCCGCTCAAGACGGGGGCCATTGAGCTGTCGGCGTGGGAGCTCGAGGCGCTCATGACCCACTACCACCCCAACATCGCCACGCTCGCCAAGATCTTGGGCGAGCCCTTCCGCAAGCTCAGCTACAACCTCGAGGACTTTTTGGACTGGCTGTACCAGCTGTTGTTGGAGGCCGAGAGCACCAAGCGCTACAAGGGCACCGCGGCGCTCGAGTTTGAAGAGTTTACCTCGGTGTTTGGCTCCGAGGACTCGCTGTACATGACGGGATGGGTTATTTAGCATACGGACAATAATAGACACAATCACAACCACGCACCAACAAAGGCGAACAAGGCCAAGCCACGCCATCGCGGGGTGGGCCAACCTAAATCAAGGCGGGAGCCGCCTATAATTGCTTGTCCGCGAGTTTCCGAATCCAGCAATCAGTGGCTACGGGCTGGAGGCTACGCAAAAGTGTCAAATGTCGTGGGGCGGGCGGCTGCCGAAACGAAAATCGGGGTACCAGGCACCACCGTTCTCGCCACCAGTGAAATTTTCCACGGTAATGCGAAGCCCGCCATTAAACTTTGCTGGGCCCATTTTCTGCGGGAATTAACCTTCTTGCGAATTATGGGCGTCGGAGTACTCGCAGGCGCTGCAACTCCGACAAAATATTCTGGTGGAAAAGGAACCCGCTGCAACCGAACAATCGGTATTATTACGGGTGCGGCGGGCGGGGTGAGATTGCTCCCACGCCCCCGGGCAACGCGTGGAGGCAATGCCCCACCAACCCGCTGCCAGCGCTGGTTCCCCCCCGGGAGGCCGTGGGCAACGACGCACCGATGACAGCCTGTTTGCGCACCCGTTGTCCTGCACCGAACCCGCCAAACAATAGACTTACCCCAGTCGTGTAGATCCCTCGCTCAAACACCCTACTGTGGACACGGGAGATGGCCAATCGATACACTCCCACTCGCTTGAGCGAGTACCCCAGCATGTTCCACCTCCGGGTGTGGTTGGTGGTGAGTTTCTTTGGCTCAGTGGGGTTCCTCCTGATCGTGTGCCTTGGTGCGTTTATCCACTGGCTTCGTGGCCGGATCATCTTTCGCTCGCAGGTGGAGCACCCCAAGGGGTGTGAGCCGCTGTATCCCGACTTGCCCAACCTCAAGCGCACCACCGACGAGCGCTACTATGCCCAGGTGCTTGGGATGGACATCGAGGTGTTCAAAGTGGTCGCGGAGGACGGCCAGGTGCTCCATTTGCACCACTACTACGACCCGTCGGAGCCGGCGCAGGTGCGTGACCAGCGCAAGCCCGTGTACATGCAACACGGGTTGTTGGCGCTGTCGGGGGCCTATTTCAGCGGTGGACGCAACTCGTTGGCATACGTGTTCACCAAAGCGGGCTACGACGTGTGGCTCGGCAACAACCGGCTGTGGTATGCGGCAGAGCACTCCACCATCGACGGCAACGCCGGCCACAGCCCTGCGTACTGGGACTGGGAGGCACGCGATCTCGCGTACTACGACCTCCCGTGTTTCATCGACGCCATCTTGTCCCACAAGCCGTTGCACGACAAGGTGGTGTACGTGGGCCACTCGCAGGGATGCACACAGATGACGATCAATCTCCGCAACCCGGCGTTGAGCCACGTGCACGCCAAGATCGAGTTTATCGGGTTTTTGGCGCCAGCCATCTATCCGGGCAAGCTCTTCCACACCCGCGGGTTCCTCAAGTTCTTGATCAACCGCGGGGTGCGTGGCTACAAGTGTGTGGTGGGCCCGGGGGTGTTTTTGGGCATCATGACCAAGATGCGCAACCGGTTGGCCACCGAGCACACGTTTGGGTGGGGCGCGTACGTGATGATGAACTACTTGTTTGGGTGGACGGCCGACAACTTCGAGGATCTGGACAAGATCCGCAATATCCACTTTATCTTTATCGCGTCGATGGTGCTGCTGCGGCTCATGACGTGGTGGACGGCCAAGTTTGTGCCCGAGAGCTTTTCGAACCAGTTGCTCCCGAAACTGGCGTACAAGAGCGACGCCCACCACCGGTGGGACAACCCCGTGGTGGTGGACAACGACCAGCTGTACTTTCCGTTCACCGAGGAGTGGTTTGGCGAGCTGAACGTGTCCATCCCCATTTGTGCATTTACCGGGGGCAAAGACCGGTTGGTGGACGGGTTGCGCTACGCGGCCCACATGAAGAACGGCGAGCCCAACTACCGCGAGGGCGACAACTTTTTCCACTACCATTTGGACGACTACACCCATGTAGATGTGGTGTGGGCCCAGAACTTGCCCAAGCTCGTGGCCGAGCCGTTGCTCAAACAGTTGCGCCAGTGGGAGCTCCGCGACCAGCGGGCACTGGGCGTGAGACTGCGAGCGCTGCGTACCGAGTCAGAAAAGGTGTTTGACAAGTACAGCGTGCTGAGCCTGGTGATGGGCCCGTCCCGCGGCCACGAGCGCCGCGAGGACTCGGCCTACGTGGAGGAAAAGCACGCCATCAGCCGGCCAGGCACCCGGCTGCGCCTGCGGTCGCTCCACGAGTACATCCCCAGGGACGACGACAGCGTGGGCCACCGCCGCCGGCTGCGGCAGGACTTGGAGCGGTCGCGGTCGCGGTCGCGGTCCCGGCTGCACTCGCTCCACCTGGCTTACCGGGAAACTGCTCCCAACACCACGGCCAACCATCCACTTCCGGCTGATGCCCTTGAGATCATGCAGCGCCACGAAAAGGCCCGCAACTACGACGACCCGCGCTCGTCGGGCTCGATGTTGTATCACGAGGGCTCGCCTGGTGCTGCCTTCTCCGACGACTCCACGCTCAACCCGCTGACCCGCGGAGGCTCCACCAACGTGTCACCCAAAAAGCCGGGCGTTCGCTCGGTGTTGACTGCTCCCGTAGTTGCTCAGTGAGCACCTAATTCATGACAATACTTTCCATCGGAGATGCACGGTAATAGTCATCTCTTCAGGGTACTATGATCACGCATGGTGATCTAGCTCGCCAGTGAGAGCACCAGAGCACCCAATCTATGCATGGTAATACAATAATCTATATTAATTTACAGTAACAATTTCATATACGTCTATGCAATAGTCTATACGCTAGAGCTTGGCAGCATCCATACAGTCCAACAACTCGTTCCAGAACCGCCCAGCGTCGAACTTCAACGGAATGTAGGCGCCATCCGCGTCCTCGGCAGCCTCAGGAACCATCATCCCGGCCTTTTCACCGTCCTCCACCACGGTGCACTTGCGCCGGATCCCGTCGAACCCGTACCCAGGCAAGTCCTCGTCCACAAACGGCAACAACGAGTACATCGCCACCGGATCGTGCACAGGCGGGCCCAGGGTGATCCCGTGGACCTTGATGTACAGCTCGTTGTAGAACATGGCGATGTTGTAGAACCACTCGCGGCCCTTCAGCCCGCTGCCAAGCATCCGCTTGCGGATTTCCTCGGTAGCGTTGGCCAAGAGCGTCACGTTCAACAGCGAGATGATCGCCTTGTTGCCCAAAACGCCCAAGCAGTAGTTGGCAGCGTGCGGGTCCGCGTAAAAGTTGAACTCGGCCCACTTGGTGCGGTTCCCGCAGTCAATGGCGCCGCCCATGATCGCCACGTACTTGATCTTGTTCAAACACTCGGGGTGCTTCTGCAAAAGCACCGCCAAGTTGCTCATGGTCCCGGTGACACAGATACAGATCTCGCCCTCGTACTTGTCGATGGCGGCCTTCATCGCGGGCAACCACGCGTCCGCGGGCTCGGCCTGGTGCACGGTGGTCTCGGGGAGCTCGACTCCGCCCAACCCATCGTCTCCGTGGATGTCAAGGGCAAACTTGGCCGGGTTGACGATGGGCCGGTCAAGCCCAGGGTACACGGGGACATCGTAGTGGATGACGTCAAGGGCCACGAGCGCGTTGCGGGTGGTGGCCAGGAGCGGCGCGTTCCCGTGGACCGTGGAGATTCCCAAGAGGTTGTACCGCGGGTGGTAGGCGCCAATGAGGATGGCGAACACATCGTCGTTGCCCGGGTCGCAGTCGAGCCACACGGGGATCTTCAGCATATCGCTTTGGCTGGTTTGAATTACGGACGGAATGGTGGAAAAGAAGGCTGCAGTGCTTACTCGAACAGCTGTGGATCCCCCGCGTATTTGTATGTGGCTGCCGGCAAATGATTTCCGGGGAGACGTCATGCTGCAAGCACATTTTGGGTCGTGCAGGGTGGGGAGGACCTGGGGAAGGCCCCGACGGGGTCGGGAAAATGCCGTGTAGGGGTGGCGAGGACCATGTGATAGCACTGGGGGGATGGTCCAAGCGACGGCGCTTAGCTTGAGTTTTGTGAGCGCGGCCGTACGTGCTGGGAGCATTGTCGGAAGTTGTTTAGCGAACTGCGGGGGATGTAAGCGACAAGATCCTATCTGGAGTTAGTGCAGGCTCGCGATGGCGAGCTTGTTTGGTGGTTTGGGATGGGGGGTCTTGGCGGCTGGTTGAACCAACGCGGTAGCCGCCCAATACGGGGTCGTCCGGTTGGGAAGGTGGTTCCTCAGCGCGGGGTTATTGGCGTCACTGACGGAATCCATTTTCCGAGATGGATAACGTCCGCCAAGCCACGGAAAAACGAGCGGGTGGTTGGGGCATTGTGTTCGGAGTTGTGGTTGGAGACGGGGTCCACGTGAGTCAACGAAGGTGCAGTGAGTGGTGGAGTGATGATAATGGACGAGAGACCAGCTGATTTTTCACCCTTGACCGAATACGAGGAGGCAACAATAGGACGGTCTATGTAGGACTGTGTTAGTTCACGGGGTTTTTAGGTGCCTAGCTGGCTAGGTGTCCGGATGCCCAAGTGTCTATGTTCCACAGGAAAGCAGACTATCAGCTTTGTTCCTCAGTCTGGGGAGATCTTCATACAAACTCCAGTCCCTTGTACCCACTGAAAGGTACTCCAGTCAAAATCACACCGATACAATCAAGAGATTAGCTTGATACTATTCACTTGGCTACTATCCACTTACATCCGCTCCACCAACCCATTTGTCCCGTTCCCTACCTCCCTTCGCGTTCCCCAGTCCCTGCACACAACCCACGCATCGATCAGACCTAGCAAAGACCAGGCCCACCACCATCTCTCCACCATGTCGAAACGAGAACTTGCGCTGAAGATCGTCAACTTGTTAAAGACTCTTCCCAAGGAGAACATCAAGCACTACGCGTCGTTTAAGGACGTGCAGATCGAGCGGTTCTCCAACATGGCTACCGTGGAGACCATCAGCGAGAAGGACCTCAAGTTGCAATACGCCTCGTTGAGAGACCTCGTCAACGACAAGTACAAGAACTACTACAAGGTGGACGACAAGCTCACCAAGCCCAAGGGCAACCCGCAGTACTACGACCGGTTGATGTCGGAGATCCGCGGCGAAAAGAAGGAGACGTTGGCCACGGCGGTCAAGACGGTGGTGTTTGGCAAGTAAGCACGGGAAATGTACATAGTCACAATATACGGTTACGAATACGTGGCATCAGCCCACCCACAACGCGGGGGGACTCCTGCGTACCGCGGAATGTTGGGTGGCCGAGACCGGCAACCCGATTACCCTTCCCAGAGGACGTTTCCCCTCTAGGCAATACTGGACGACACGCAGAAACGTGCTTACAAACGTGTGCTCAAACGTGTGCACCATCGCCTCTTATCGAGTTTTGGCCACGTCGGGCACATGCTTGAAAATAGAAGTTCGCTGCTGTGGATACGTAACTCTATACGACGATTGTGGGGAATCGAAGCCACAATACGCCACTTAAAAACCACAATAAACCACGACACTACAACACACCCAACCACTCCAACGCACCGTAGCGCCCCACCACCCCGAACTCGGCCATCACCCAACGTGGGAATGTGCCGGTCCGATCTCCCGTGCATCTGATGCGCGCCAAATGCAACACAAATCACTAACCCACGGTAGCACGCACTATGGCACGGACGCTGATACGCAAGCTCGCGCTCCCGTTCGTGGGGTTAGCGGTGGTTGCTGCGGTCTACTGGTTCTTTTTCACCGGGGGCGATGACCTGTTCTTTTCTCCCGAGCAAATCAACTCGATTCTTCAGCTGAAGCAGCTGGGGGTGGTGGATATCACAAAGCGTGAGTTGACTCTGAAGCGGTTGCCAGCGGCTTTTGGGGTGCCCGGACAGAAGGACTGGGACTACTTTGGCAGTGCCATTGTCAAATCGAACGAGTACGTGCGATTGACCCTGGAGGCCCCCCACCAGGCCGGGTCGGTGTGGCTGTTGAAGCCGATCGAAGCACAGCTGTTTGAGATGGAGCTCACGTTCAAGATCACCAGCGAGTCCGAGCTGAAGCTCATTGGCGACGGAATGGCCGTGTGGTTGCTCAACGAGATCAGCCCCATCGGCGACGTGTTTGGCGCCAAAAACTACTTCAACGGGCTTGGGGTGATGATTGACACCTACAAAAACGGGAAACGCGGGGTGTTTCCCTACGTCAACATCATGGTGGGCAATGGCGGGTTGCGGTACGACAAGGCCACCGACGGGCTCGACGCGCGGTTGGCGGGCTGCTCGGCCAAGGACGTGGTGAACCCGAAGCTGGTGACCAAGATGCGGTTGGTCAGACTCAAAAACGGATACTTGCTGATTGACTTCAACTGGAACGGCAACCACGAGCAGTGGGTCAACTGCGCGGTGTTGGAGGACGTGGACTTGCCTGTACCCAAGTATCTCGGGATCTCTGCCGAGACCGGCGATCTCTACGAGACGGTGGAGGTGCTCGAAAACCGCATGTACTCGCTCCTGAAGCCCAACGGTGAGGAGGTGGTGCTGGTGGACGAGCTCCAGACGATGATCGAGGCAGAGGCACCCGACCTCAGCGCCAAGAAGGCCCAGCAGAAGCGCAAGTCGATGGCGCGGTTGCGTGCGGCCGAGAAGCGCATTAAAAAGGCCAATGCTGCCCACCGCTTAAAGGCCTACGGGGACGAGGGGGCTACGTTCGTCCGCCGGGTGTGGTGGCGCATCCAGTCCACCGTCAAGTGGACGGTGGTGTTTGCGGTGGCGGTGATTGCGGTGTGGTTTGCCTGGATCATTGTCCGGATGCAGCGGCAAAACCGTCGTAGAAAGGTGACCGGGTTGCTTGACTGAGGCGATAGCCCCGGACCAGCAACTAATAAATACAATGGTGATTTGTGCCACCTGGTTTTGTGGCGTCCGTAGAACCTAGAATATTTTTAGAACTTCGACGGGCCCGTCGCCTCGACGAAGCCTGTCGGCTATTTATCCCCTATTGTTGGCCGTTTCACGGCAAGCCACTGTGCGCCTCATCGACAACGAGACACAAACACACCGTGTCCGCGAGGAGAAGCCCATGGCAGCCGCGCACTGCGTCCACCGCGCCTGTCCGCCCTCGTAAGCACGTAAATTCAGATACATTATTACTCTACCTTGTTCGAAGTGTCCGCAGGGGTGTCCTTTGAGGTGTCCTTGGATGTGGGCACGGCGCTCTTGGCTTCCAAATGCAAGCTGGCGATGATCTCGTCCACCTCCTGCTTGAAATTGCCAAAAGTGTCCTTCATCGCGTCCAAGTCCTCCTGCTGCGGTCTCCCCTTGCGCTCCTTGAACGACTGCCACGCCTGTTTGATGTCGGCAATGTCCTCGTCGAACTCGTGCGGGTCCACCAGCTCCAACACATCGAACGACGGGAGCCCCAACGTGTAGTAGTCAAACACGTCCTCGCCCTCAGCGCGCCGGCGGTCCACCACCAGCGCCACCAGCTTCTTCTCGTCGGCACTGAGCTTGCGGTTGGCGGCGGTGAGCCGGGCAGCCCGGATCTTGGCCTGCTCCACCGGCTGCTTCGACTTCAAGAACCGCATGAGCGGCTTGGCATAGGGCCCGCGGAAGGCGAAGTAGGTGGCAGCAATGCCCAAGTGCACCCAGAAGTAGCACGACGCCCAGCACTGGAGCGACGTCCCGAGGTCCAACAACATGAACGGCTGCACCGCGAGCCCAAACGCCAACTGGTTGACAAAGTAGCACACCACGTCGTAGTAGCGCTTGCTGGGCAACGCGGTGGTGCCGTCCTCAGCCAAGAAGATGGGCCGGAACAGCCGGCGGTAGATGCGCCCCACCAGCTGCATGAGCGCTCCGGTAATGAACGTCAAGTAGTACCCAGGCCGGGTGCCGTGCCAGATGGCCAGGGTGGCAAACGTGGCGAGCGTCAGCTTGAACCCAGGGCGCGCGCCCTTCTTCGCCAACCGCATGTAGATATAGTTTTTGAGCCACTTGTTGGTGTTCATGTTCCACGCCTCCAAGCACACATGCACGTTCTGCCCGGTCTCAAACGCCACCTCGTCGATGTTTTGCACGCGGTTCCACCGGAACTGCTTGGTCTTTTCGTCGTACCCGTTGTAGCCAATACCCCCGAGAATACACGCGCCCTCGGCAATCAGCCAGATGGCGTAGTACTTGAGACGGTAAGAAAAGCCAAGCACCCACATGTAGAACATCCGGTACACCAACCAGTGGTCACGGGTGAACCCGGGCGACATCATGGCGGGGATGGACACGTAGTGGTCGACGTTGACAAACAAGAACGCCCAGAAGAAACCGCGCATCGTCTTGGCAAACGCTTGCTTGCCACTGCGGGGGATCACTCTCTTGCGCTTCCCGGGTCTCTTCTCGTCTGGAACGTCAGCAAAAAGGGTCCCGTGGATGAACTGGTCGTAGTCGGCGTAGTCAAACGCGGGGCCGGTGAGAAGCGAGGCATAGTAGAACACATAGCCAAAGTACGGCAACAAGTTGGGGTGTTTCTTGATCACCCGCTCGCGCGCGTACGGCCACAACTCCTCGGTCTTGGCGTAGCGCCCGTCGTGGATGTTCCAGCCAAAGGCCAGCAACTTCATCACAAGAACCATCTGAGCCCCCGTGATGTCGATCACCGTGGGGTCATACACGTTGAAGAACTGGTTGTGGAAGTGGTTGATCATCAAGTGACCCATCAAAAAGAAAAAGTTGATCCAGGGCATCAGCCGTCTCTGGACATAACGGGTGATGAAGTAGCACCCCAACAGCAGGATAAGCAACGTCAGAATGCCGCCACGAATGTCACAGATGCCAAACACGTAGAAAGCGGACACCGCGATGTTGTACACATTCTTGAGGGTGTAATTGTGGTCGGGCAACCGCTTGAACACGAACGAGAACGGGAACAGCAACAACGCACATACGAGAATCTTCACGTTGCACGAGTCGAGGCCCACGACGTCCAGCAACCTGGCAATTTGCGTCTGGAGCATGGTGATGATCAAATGCTCAAGGTGAAAACAGGATGCATATAGCCACCTCGGTTGCGGCTAGATCAGCGCTGGAGATAGCATTCAACGGCGGAGCACGTAAACGAGCAGGGAAAGTCTTGGCGGAGTAAGGGGAAACGGTTGGATTAGAGGGGGTTGTGGTGGGCTCGTGGTGGGCGTAGTAGGAATTAGTGAGCCAGGGGCTGTAGTGTGGGTGGTTGGAGGTTGCGGTGTAGTATGCTAGTCACGCTTGTGGTGGTAAAACATTGGGTCGTATAGGGTTCAAGACGGATTAGGCTGAAATCATCCGATATACGTGTGTCTGTCGTAAATGACTCTTTTACTGTGATTTAGACCACTAGCCTGCTACCAGAATAGGCAACATTTCCTCCCGTACCCACCCAGACTCCAATCGAAACAAGCCACCTACCACAATAGCACACCAAAACCACCCACTTGCCCCAACTCAATTGACATTGCTGGCCCCTTTCCCCCCACAATGGTTCGCCATCTTCTCTCCACCTATGGTTTGAAGCCCAAGGCACAACGCGTTTGAAACCACACAGATCCCACACACCCTACCCCAGCGTGTTCCGGGCATGGACGACCTAATATACCAGGTAGTCAAGGCTCTCATACGCTCCCAGGGTCCAGCAGGTTCTGGACAGGGACAGAAAATTTCCCAAGATGCGGCTGGCCCGTTAGCACTGCTTCTCAACTTCCACCCGGAAGAGATCAGGGCTCATCTGTTTGTTATCGAGGTGGACGATACCAGATATGAATACCACTACCTGCTACGCACCAGAAGAGACTACTTGGCAGCCACGGGACTCAGTTTAACCACCCCCGAGGACATCTATACCGATTTGGAGCGTCGGACGAGTCTGTGGCCTCGACGCCATGGTGGGCGGCTTAGCGAGACAGCTACAGCTCTGCTTGAGTACTTGGCCCGGTTGTTTGCCAGTTTCAACCGCGTGCGCAGCCGGGGCCACCTGTTTCTCGTCGAAGTGATTGCTGGAGCATTGGAAAGCCAGGTGGGGGCTGCGCGAGTGAGTGGCCAAGAGGAGATGATGGGCCATTTCGCTGCGGCCAACTCAAGCGATGACGACGACTCGTTGTTTGCCTACGAGCTGCGACAGCTTCCCGAGGCGAAAGAGGTGAGATCGTCTTCTCCGGTATTTGACCGGGCATTCCGCGATGCTGCAGCAATTGTCATGGCACTGGCGTCAGCGGTGACGCCCCGCCAGGCTGCGGAGCTGTTGGTGGCGCTGTACGAGGACCAGGTGCTGATCGGGTACTTTATCAGTGGTGACGAGATTGAGTCGGTAGTGCGTCAGCTAGGCGTGACACCGAGCTGGTTGGACGAACCAGAGAGGAGCTCCAATGAAACTGAGAGGCTCGCAAACGCAGGTTTGGGGTATGACTACCCAATAGAGCCGGTCAACGGCCGCAGCGATCCTGTTGAACCAGTAAATTTCGAGGAAAACACACACGACTCCATATACATTGCTGAGCTTGATTTAGGCCACCAGACCAACCTCGTCTACGCTTTGAACGACTTCCACAAGTCCCATTACCCTCGAGACGCCGACATCGACCGCCGACTCCCGCTCATGTTTAAAAGGTACATGGAGTTTGTGTACCATCTCCACGACCCAGAACCCGAGCCTTATGATTTCAAGCTTATCGAGGCGGCGTACAACACATTTGTCGGTGACCCTGACACCCCGATCGAGCACAAAGCCGCCCTCGCTAATAGACTCCTAGAGGAGAGCTTTGCTCAGCCACCAACGTGCATGCTAGCATACGCTTACAAAGACTTTGTGAAGACATACGGGATTACGGAAACGTTCAAAGAGAGGTGGATGATGCGCTACCGGACTGTCGTTGCAATCCAAATCATGGGCGATAAAGCCGCTGCCCATTTCGACAGAACCCTCCAAGGCCTGGTTTTGGAATGCTGGCGGCGAAAGTACCGAGAGGTGCAGGAGACCAAGGCCACGGCGGATAGATTCCGAGTGCTTCAGCTTGTTAACATGACATTATCGAATGTCTCGCGCACCGACGAACAACTATACTCGTTAGAAGTCGAAGCTGGTAAGTTCCGCCGTCGGCATGCAGCCAAGAACTTGGTTGCCCAAATGAAACCGGTGCTTGCCTTGACCAAAACCGCAAACAGCTTTGTTGTGAGCAAACACCTCCAGCAATGGGTCCAACAGTATAATGTCCACGCCAGTATGCTTACAGAAGCGGAAAGATTCCGTGCTGAGAGTCAAGCGCGCGAGAAATCCCAGCTAGCTATGGTTTACTTGACGTATTTGCGGATTGCTGGATGTGATCCTAATGAGACTACCCTGCTTAAGCTGGTCTTATCTCAACGCGAGGTTGAGCTTTCGCGTCGCCGTAACCTTCTCGTGATGGTAGACGCTCTCACCTCCAAAAAGGACGAAAAGTTGCTCAAACAAAGTTTGCAGTGGTGGCACAAGCAACACAAGCTACAGGTAGCGACCCACGACTTGACTGAAAAACTCCAGCAGCTCGACTTCAAGCGCACAGTGCGCATTCTCTCGCATTCTGCCCAGTTGCGACAGACGGAAGAACAGGTCCGCTCCATGCACAGGCGCTGGTTACTCTCGTGGTCGCTTTCGTGGTGGCGCCTCTGGTACCGGGCCCGATCTGCTAGCTCAACCGTCGAGAAAACCAAGGCAGAGACCCAGGCAATGGTTTACGGATACCAGCCAGCTCGCACCAAAATGGACTTGACGGTTATGGCGAACTCGCTTCGCCTCTGGAGACTCAAGATGGCAGAGCGAACGTGTTTGCGTCGAGCCCACGTTGGCTCCTTGCTACGTCACTGGAAGGCTAAGCTTGATGATGTCCAGTTGATGTATGACTTTGCCGACATAGGGGTACCCATTCTCGCACCGGTGGTGCGTCAATGGAGGAAGCAAGCACAAGTAATGGGTAAACTCGACGATGTTGCCGAAGCTACGCGCCACCGCAGTCTCCAGCGCCGGGCCATTGCGCTGTTTCGCCGCCACACCAGACGCTCGAACAAACTATACGAACGCCAGTACGAATTTGCTACGACTGTGGTCTATCCGAACCTTTTGAGAAGCGTCTTAGTTCACTGGCGTCACAAGCAGTTTGAAATACGCGAAGCTGAAGCCAATCGCGTGTTCACCCACCACCACTTGCGTTTATGGGTTGACAAGTATCAGCTGGTAACGCAAGGCCTAGAGGAGCGGGTGCAGAACTTGGCACCCAAAGGCAAAACCCGCTACTGGCTCAAACACTGGCAACGGAGAGTCGATAACACCAACAAGCTTGAGCAAATGGCACAGGACTTCATAGTCAAAAAACTGCTTTTGCTCTGGTGGCGAGAGTACCAGGAGGTGGTGTCGCTAGCTGACGTGTCTGAAGACTTTGGTAATGTTATTCTCCGCCAGAAACTCCGTATGTGGCGGGACAGAGAACAGCGGCTTGAACATCTCGCGACTCGGGCCCAGATGGTCCAAATACAGCGGAATCAACGGACCAAGCTATACGTGGTGCACGAGTGGAAGCGGGCGATGTCCAGGCGCAAGAGGGTTTCCATCGGGGCCACTGCGAGACTTCGAACTCCGCGGTCTTCTGTTGACATATCTCCGCTCTCACAACGGGTAGTGACACAGCCCAACTTTTTGAACACCCCAATCAAGAGCCAGGCGTGGACCCCTCGTCGCCGCTTACCCAGTCCTGATAAGCCTAGCCCAACACGACGAGGCCCTCCACCTCCAGCACCCGTCTTTGAGCCTACAGCCACCGACGTTGATCTGGCGAAACGCAGGGGACGCATCCAGCCCATCTACTTCCCGCTCCGTCCGTTCGCAGATCCTGAATTTAAGTCTCAAGAGATTCGACGGAAATACAGCGGAGAGTCCCCCTTCCACAGAACTCCTCCGAGTCTGATCTAAATTTTGCATTCTATTACCGCATTGTACTATACCTAATACTATATCTGTATTCGCGATGGACGAAATACCTCGTGGTAGAGCTCGTCGATCTGTAATGTATCCCCAGGCAACAGAGAGCGGTGCTGCAAGCCGTGGATGAGTTGAACAATTGGTGGTTGGAGAGAACATAGATCTGTGTGGGATAAACGGTGCCAGGTTGCACCGAGATTGATCATGAAGTATTTGCAAGGCTTAGTTCTTCGTCGTGACTCCACTCGGTTTACCAAGTAGTCAACCACCGCAGCTGAAGGTGTGCAGTATAGTAGAACCATGTTCAATGTCCACTCCAGACTAACTCGTACCCACTTCACGGCTCCCCAGAAGTTGTCGAGGTCGCCTATGTGGTTGAGTATGTACACTGTTTCCAGGCAGCTGATGGGAATCCCCTTCATGCTCGACACTTCGTAGACTGTCTCAATCAAGTCTAAAGCTGCCTGAGTCCTGGTGGCGTCCAAGTTTTCCAGGCACGCCATTCTTTGAAGCCGATCAGCAGCCACAGCAAGCATGCCGTGGAAATGCCGGGTACTAAGTTCCAATGTGAGCCTAGCAACGTCTTCTACAGGATATGACTGTAGCCGTCTGGAGATTTGACGCATACACCGGAGCATGGTTTCAAGCTGTAACTCGCTGTGAAGGTGGAGAGTGGCCTCAATATATCCGACTGAGCTTGACAAAGGGGTATGCATTGCAGGGATGTTTTGAATGTTTTGCTGGTGGCCATATAACGCCATGGTGGTGCTATTCCTTCCTTGATCTGTGGGGCTTAAAAATATACTACAAACAGAATCAAGGGTCTTTAAACGCAAAACCGTTATCTGTTACAAGTACCGTTATGTACAATTATCTAACGGGGGTTGTACATAATCTAATTATCTCGCAGTTATCGTGTCATCCTTATCTCTAATCGGACCATGCATAACAACGATGACGTTTAACGCATGGTCGGTTGCATCGAAAAGCCGTTAGTAATCTCAAGACAATAAAAGCTAACAGCTCATTACAAGTTTTAGCTCAGCACATTCTTTCGTGACTGAATAATCGCTCTAATCTCCTTCTACCGTTCCCTCTTCCTTTGTACGCACTAACCACATACAGCGCGACTACGCGTATCTAACCTACCATGCCACGAACACTCGACGCGGTGTTGCTCGCGGTGGTGGCGTACCACATGTACATGGCTCCTTATACCAAGGTAGAAGAGCTGTTTACCATCCAGGCAGTCCATGATATCGTCAACTACGGCGTGTTCCCGCCGTCTGTCATCACCGATAACTACGACCACCAGTCATTCCCAGGGGTGGTTCCCCGCACGTTTGTTGGGGCTGTGGTGCTTGCCATTGCGTCCAAGGCGGTTGCCATGGTGCTGGCTTTGGCTGGACACGACTTGATGGCGGAGGGCCACACCCAGACCGCGATGTTGGCTGTGGTCCGTGCTGTGTTGGGGCTTGCCAACGTGGCACTGTTGATTGCCATCCGCGCTGCGGTTGACAGAATTACTCCATTGTCCAAAAAACAGCTCAGCAGCTGGTTTCTGGCGGTACTTGTGTCCCAGTTTCACCTTCTTTATTACGCTCTGCGCACATTGCCCAACTTTGTGGCGCTTCCCATTGTCAACTACGCGATCGCCCAGTTATTGGAGAGCAACTATACTGGGTTGGCTCTTTTGGCGTTTGCCGGGGTGGTTTTCCGGTTGGAGATTGGGGTGTTTGCTACGATTATCGCCATTATAGCCTCGTTGGGGTTCGGGCGCGTCCACCCGGTGCGTTGCTTTGTTCTTTTGGCGGTAGGCTCGCTTGTAGGGTTGGCAGTCACTGTCAGTTGCGACCTGTACTTTTGGGGCCGGTTCTTGTGGCCTGAGTTTGCCGCGTTCCACTTTAATGTCGTAGCGGGCCAGCTGGCGGAATGGGGCACGGAGCCGTGGATGGCGTACTTTAACAAGTATTTGTGGCAGCTTTTCCGTCCGCCGATCGTGCTTTTGTTGTTGCTTCCCGGTCTCACCACCGACCCGAGCCAGGAGGTCAACGCCGTGCTTGACATTGAGGACGAAGAGCCTAAAAAGGAATCCACTGACGAAACCACCCCTGAGTCTCGGGCGGAGCCTACAATCAAGATTGACGCCAGCCGTCCCGGGCGCAACTCGCTCCGGATCCTCTTTTTCTCGTCAGTGTTCTACATTGCCGCCATGCTGTTCCAGCCCCACAAGGAATGGCGGTTCATCATCTACACTGTGCCCATCTTTTCTTTGCAAGCAGCCAATGCGCTTAATAACTTGTTTATCCGGTGTACCACTCTGCGTGCCAACCAAACGCTTTTGGTGGGTTTGACCGGGGCCCTTGTAGTGGGCGCTGCCATTGGAGGGTTGTCGGGCTACGTGTCGCTGTACAACTACCCCGGCGGAGACGCGTTAGACCAGGCCAACCACTGGATCCATGCCTACCGCTCAAACTCGCTGGCGATGGTCCACATGGACGTTGCGGCGTGCATGTCGGGAATCACTCGGTTCCAGGAGATCCACCGTGCAGACGGTTCGATAGACTACGACAAGACCGAGGACGCAGCGCTTATCCGCCGGTTGAACCCCGATCTCATGATCACCGAGACCCGCAAAGACGACGGGTGGGAGCTCGTGTACACAGCGCCCATCTTCAATGGAGTGTCAGTGGTGCCTGCGCGCAGGTTGGCTGCCAAGATTCAAGGCGACCCATGGGGCGAAGGCCTCAAGTTTGCAACCCAAGTGGTGGCCGACTTTGAACGGGGCGACCTAAACACATTGAATAACCTCTTACAGGAGTCCATCACCACCCGCGACTACTTGTACGTGTACCAACGCGTCCGTGAAGAGGTTTAGTGGGCTCGGTTATTCACGGTCTCACCTTGCATCCTATACAGTACTAATGCAAATGACGTAATCTTCGATGTAGCCTCCGATTTAGCAAAGCCAACATGGACGACATTCCCGACTTGGTGGAGGAGCTCCCCGACAACTACAACTACCAGCACAAAGAGGACGTGGCAGAATTGCCCACCAACATCGACAAGCGCATCCCCGTGACCATCATCACCGGGTATTTGGGCAGTGGCAAGCTGACGTTGCTCGAGCGGATCCTGAAAAACGCCCAAGGCAAGCGGTTGGCGATCATTCTCAACGAGTTTGGCGACTCTGCCGTCATTGAAAAGAGTGTTACCTTGAAGGACGAGTCCAAGTCTGTGCAAGAATGGCTCGATTTGGGAAACGGGTGTCTTTGCTGTACGGTCAAGGACAACGGGGTGTTGGCGATCGAGCGGTTGGTGGAAAAGAGCCGGGGCAAGATTGACTACATCTTGTTGGAAACCACCGGTATTGCCGATCCCGTGCCCATTGCGAAGATGTTCTGGCTCGACGAAGGGCTTGCGCTGTCGATCTACATCGATGGGGTGGTCACCGTGGTGGACTCCCAGCACATTGTTACCTGTCTTGACGACGTTGGTGGCCACTGGCACCGGGAGAACCACCACACCAAGCGAGACCAGGGCGTTGACGAGGAGGAAGAGCCCGAGGGGGTCACCACTGCCCACCTCCAGATCGCGATGGCTGACGTGGTATTGATGAACAAGGCAGACAAGCTCGAGAACCTGCCACAGGCCATGAGTGCCGCCGAAGAACGGGTGCGCAGTGTCAACAGCACTGCCCCCATCTACCAGACGTCGTTTGGCGACATCGATCTCAACAAGATCTTGGATTTGCATGCCTTTGAGGCCACCAACGTGTTACAGTCGTATAAACCGGGCTCGTTCCACGACGACCGCATCACCACCACCACGCTTGACTTCCCCTTCTTCACCCGCCGCGATCAGTTTGACGAGGTGGAGAAGTTTTTGCAATACGTGCTCTGGGAGAGCCAGGTGAACGGAAAACCGGTGGAGATCCACCGGCTCAAGGGGTTGCTTGTATATCAAGGGTCCGATGGCAATGAGGTAAAGGTGGTCCAGGGGGTGCGTGACACTTATGACGTCCAAGAGGGGACGCTTTTGCCGGGGGTGGAGACAAACAAGTTGGTATTTATCGGTAAGCTGTTGGACGTCGACGATCTCCGCACCGAGCTCGACCGGTTTGTAAAGAAGTAGATGGGTGTTCTATAGTGATGTTATGATACATTTGCATTAACCAGATCAATCTCAGGACAGTTGCAGAAGACTCACAAAAGGTTCTCACTGGTATATAGCGCTGAGTCCAAATATCACTAAGCAACGCAGCTAAGCGACTGGAAGAGTTTCAAGCATTGCTTACTGAGAACGTTCATCGTTCCTATGACGAAACTGCCAACGTCAGCTACCAAACACATCTCAGAGAACAAGCCAACAGAAAACCATTTATTAAAAAGCCGGCCCATATTCAACCAACCCATGGCCAAACCTACTCATGGATGATCGCCTTTCACCCGCTCCACCCACCATTCCGTACTCTTCTTCCCTCTTCGCGCCGCACTCCACATTTGGCTGCAGGCGCGAAGAGTTTTATCAATGGCCGACCAACCTCCCCAGGAACCCCCCAAGGGGACGACCACCGAAGTGAAAACGACGCCAAAACCCAAGCGGGTGTACACAAACCCGGCGTTGCGGGCGATGGGCATCAAACAAGTGCTGATCCCCTCGCGCAACTGGCTCATTTTCTGGGCGGTCGTCGGGACCATCGGTGGAGCGATCTACTACGACAAACGCGAGCAGAAGCAGATCCGGACGCGGGTGTGTGACGAGCTCCGCCCGCTCTCCGAGGTCACCTACCACACCCTGGACCTCCCGCGCAAACTTACCATCTACATCGCCCCGCCTCCCAACGACTTTTTGGACGAGTCGGTGAAGATGTTCCGCAAATACGTCAAGCCGTACCTCAACGCGGCAGCCATCGACTTTGAGATCTTCAGCGAGACTCGCCAGGGCGATATCCGGGCCGAGGTCGCCCAAAAGATCCGCGACATGCGTCGGGCCGAGCTTGAGCGCAACCAGCCGGTGGTGGCGGCGGCGGGGCCCAGCTGGACCCAGCGGGTTTCCTCGCAGTGGGGCAAGCTCAAGCTGGTGTTTTCCAAGCCCAAACAGGACGACGACGAGGCTACCACCCTGCGCTACGACTTGTACGAGGCTAAGGACGTTTTGGGGTTGTACAAGGTGGCCCAGCCGGTGAAGCCGGTGTCGGAGGACATGCGCGACCCCGTGCACGCCGGCGGTGTGCTCTGTATTGGACGTGGTGCCTACAAGGAGTACCTCAACGGGGTGCACGAGGGGTTGTTGGGCCCGTTGGACAAGCCCCAATGGTTGGTGGAGCAGGAGGCTCAGGAGGCGGCGGACCGTAAGGCGGCACGGCTCGCCGAGCAGGGTAAGGACAAGAAGCCCGAACTGCCCGAGAAGCCCGAGCAGCCCAAGGAGGAGTTGCCCGTGTCCGTGTACTCGCCCGTCCAGGTGGCGGCGAAGGCGGAAGAGGCTCCTCAGGAGGAGGAAGAGGAAGACCTTGTCGACGGACGCAAACCGGTGCAGAAGGCGTTTATCAAACCCGAGGACTACGCCAACGCCCCGCTTGCGCCCGAGCTCAACATGAGCGCCATGGTGGCCGACGCCAACGGGGTGCCCGTGTTGTTCGAGCAGCCGGTGTACGTGATTCCCGTGTCCAACCTCCACGGGTTCACCAACATGCCGCGCAACATCTACCGGTGGTTCACCAAGCGGTTCCAGGCGGCGGACCTCGCTGACCGCACGCTTGTGGTCGTGAACAATCAGCCGCGCCCGTTTGCGTTCCGGGACACTTTGGCTGCGGGTGAGGAAGAGTTGGACTGGCCCAAGCTGTGGGTAGAGCGTGGCCGTGGCAAGGGCTCGGAGTGGGTGCAAGACTTGGTCACCGACGAAAGAGTCACTGGCCGCATGCGTGCCTACGACAATTCGAAGGAGTTGTAGACCATGTAAATAGATTACGAATAGACGTTAATTAGGAACGAGGAGTGGTTTGTACCGAGGCTAATGGTGAGCGGAGAGGAGTGAAGAATGGGTGGCGCTGGATGATGTTGTTTTCTTCTGGGTGGTTCGTGGGAAGCTTGACTGGAATGTTTGGAGGGTCTACATGAAGTAAGGTATGTCGTGGATTAGAGCGGCACATAACGCTTAGACGAGAAAAGGATTGTCAAAAAAGGGCTAGGCCATTTCGAAAGACAACACCATACTTTCATCCATACGCCATTTTTTGTGGCAATCCCTCATGCGACATACCATACTTCGTTACATTCCGTCGTTATTATTACATTCCTATTATCCCTCGTACGTGGGCACCCTCAAGACCGCTTCCACACGGTGTAGTTATACTTGTAGATCCCCTCTTCCACGTCCCTCTCCACCGGCCCGCCAAAGTGGGTCTCCAACTCCTGGTGCGTCAGCTGCGTCCACGCTGCCCAGTCAAAATCCAAGAAGGTGTCCATCTCCACCAATTCCGACGCCACAATGTCCGTGAGGAACAACTGCGTCACCCGGGGGTCACGCGCAGCTGCGTTGTACACCTGGGCACCCCCAATAATATAGATGTTGTCAAGGGGTTCGTTGGCGAGCTTCTCAAACGCGTCATCAAGCGAGAGCGCGTGGATAACGCGAGGGTCAGCCTCTGCGGGGGCTACCCGGCTCAAAACCACGTTGATCCGGTCCGGGAGCGGGCGGAACTTGGGGGGAATCAGGTCCCACGTCTTGCGCCCCATGATCACCGCGTTGTTCCCGCGGGAAGTGAGGTCCTTGAAGTACTTGATCTCCTTGCGGAGCCGCCAGGGCATCTTCCCCTGGTGGCCAATGCCGTAGTTGGGCTTGAGCGCAGCCACCACCATCGAAACCGTGGGCTTGGTCATCTGGGCTATCGGGTGGTCTAGATCGCGACCATTTGTTCGCAACGCGACTAACGCGACTGACGCGACTAATGCAACATTACATGGGCCAGCCGCACGCGGTTGCAGGGCGGCGTGCGGCAGTGGTTGCAAATGCCTATACGGGGAATAAACACATACTAACATAATGATACAAAACATAGAATCGGTAGAAATACACCAGCGCGCCGCGACCGGCTCCATCAAAGCCAGGGGCACTGCTTGTTGTCTTAGCGCTTAGCACGCGAGGTCTTGGTCTTAGGGGCGGTCTTGCCAGTGGGCTTGGCCACCTTAGCGTTCAGTTTGGTGGAGGCTTTCGCAGCCACCTTGCTCTTGGTGGTTTTGGGAGCGGCCTTGGGGGCCGACTTCGGAGCCGTCTTCGGGGTGGCCTTGGCTTTAGGACCAGCCTTTGCCTTGGCCGCGGGTTTGGCGGTTGGTTTGGCGGCCGCCTTGGTAGCGGGCTTCGCAGCAGCCTTGGTAGCGGGCTTAGTAGTCTTTGCCACGGGTTTCTTCACCTTCTTGGCGTTGGCGGCCTCCAACTTCTTTGAAATGTTCTTGATCTTGCCGGTGGACGCGCGGCGGCTAGTGCCTTTGGCTGGCGGGGCCACCTTGGGCTTGGTCACCTTCGACATCGACGCCGCCCGCGGCTTCTTCGCCACCTTGGGCGCCTCCTCCTTGGTGGCCTTGACGAGCTTGATTGGGCCTGACGGGCCCTTGGGCTGGGCAAACTTGCCCGCCTCGACCCCCTTGCGGATGGCGGTGTTAACCATCGTGCGGAAGGCACTGTTCTTGATGTCGTAGTTCTCCTGGACCCATTTGATCACCGCCTGTCTCGACGAGCCGTTACGGGCCTTGAGGGTGGAAATCGCGCTGGTAATCATGTCTGGCGGTTAGTATGTGTGGGGGTGCTGCCAGAAAAGACGGTACCTACCGCTGTATGTTGCCTTTGCGGGCGTGGCAATTGCTATTTTGGCAACCATTGTGGACGTTGTTGATGAAATATTGCCCGTTCATGGGCGAGGTCATGTTTATATACCGAAAAAATGACCGATATCAATCGCAATTTACGGGCGCGGGCCACACAATGGGCGCGACCGGTGGCGGGCTGAAAAGGTTACTGCCCGGTTCTACGTTTCAGGGACTTTATTATGCGGTGTTCTTTGGGCGCGGTTGTCCCCGTGGATCGAGCGCAATCGCGCATTTCTCACCACCGTTGTCGTCAGCATGTTTTGATTTGACTGCCGAGAAACGCTCGGACTGACAGCAACAATGGCTGCGAACCCGCGACGAAACGGCGCTCGCAGCTCGTAAACCATCGGTTCTACCGAGCGCTAGTGTTTGGTGGTGTCTTATCGGGCCCCCCACCGGGTGCAGCCACCATCTTCGCTGCTGCTGCTAGCGGTCGTCCCACATCAAAACAATAGCCACCATGCGCGGCGTACATAAAGGCGGTTGCCAACAGGAACCTAAAATCATGTCGTTTGAACAACTCCCTATACCCTATAAATTAAACCCAATGCAATGTCACGGACACACCTCGCGCTCGCGCCACGTCGCGTGCTTGCCGTTGTAGTCGTAGATGTACCGCTTGTCGCTCTCCAAGTCGACAAAGTCCACCCGTTCGGGGAACAACGCGAGCACGGCAAAGTTGGCGAGCCCGTAGTCCTCCTTCTTCCCGTCCACCCCGCGTGAAATGGCGTCGATCGCCAACGTGCGCTCCTCCGTCATGTCCGCGAGCGGCTCGGGCCTTCGAAACAGCCGCTTGAGCAGTTTGGAGAGCTGGTCCCACTGGCGCAACCGCTCGTCTTGAAACTCTTGTTGGTGCGGCGCCATCCAGTTGAGCTGGCTGAGCGTGGTAGAGCTGCTGTCCCCCACCGCAGGCTTGGCCAGGGCCAACTGCGACGGCGAAACAATGTTGGCGCGCACTGGCTGTCGCTGGACCTGGGAACCGCCGTTCGCGCGCGGGGAAAACTCAAGCGAGTCTTCGTCGTCGTCGTCGGAGTAGTTCCCGTCGGACAACACTGGTTCCACCAAGTCGATCTGAGGCCAGTGGTCGTCGTCGATGATCCGGGCTTTGGCGCGGATCCGGAACTGTTTTTTCAAGGTGGGAAAATAGAACACGGCCTCGACGCGGTCGTCAGCCATGAGCTCGCGGTACTTGTTCATCCGCTTGTCGGTGGTGCAGCACAACACGTTGGTGGTTTTGTCGTTGAATAGGAACCCGCGGTACACCACCGTCCGCGAGTGCGGGTAGCCGTCGCTGCCGTTGGTCGCGAGCTGAAATGAGGTGAACGGAGGCAGCTGGCTGGCGGTGACCTCGTTCTGTAGCGCCAGGAGGAAGCTGGGCACCCACGCCGCCATGTACTGGGTGTGCATGGTTCCGTAGCTGAGGTTGTGGTAGTCTGGGGCTGGGTGGGTCGAGGTGACTTTTTTTTCTGCAGCCGGCGAATTTGGGTCCGAAAATACTGGTTGAGAGTCCGGTCGGATGCACAGACGAATCGGGAGATTACCGGCGGCACGAGACGAGGCGGCTATTACGGGCATAGAGTGGGTTCACAAAAAAAAATGTAGCGTCTTGGCGGTTACTTATTTGGCGGCCAACCTCGTCTTTTTATGTGTGACCGCTAATGTCGTAAGACCGATCAATGATCCTCCACATTCGCTCGGAGCTGGCGAATATTAGTGCATTGTTTGGCTTTGACAACGTGGGGCCTATCCTCACACGAGTATGCAGACTCCGATGGGGGAAAAAATATTGCTATTGTCGGGCCTCGCTGGGCCCCGAGGTGGTTGAAGGGGCCCCTGTCTCGCTTCGGTATGTGGGGCGGTGACGCGTGGCATGTCCCCTGGTTCGGGGGAACACGTCATCGGTGGCGTGGTTCGGGATCGTGTCATTCGCTTGATGATCTGTAGTGCATACCGGGGCTTTTGTGTCAAATAGGTTGCAAAGTACTAACTAAATATACGCGGTGCTATCGCTAACTGCTGCAGCTGCACTGGAGGTTGGTTTGCTCGTCGGCATCGTGGGTGCCCATCCACTTTTGCTCGATGTCGCGGAGGTCATCACCCCACTTTGAGCGGTCGTAGGGATTCGAGCTCATGCGCTCAAGCTTTTTGAGATACCGCAAATCGTCGCCCTGGCTCTCCTCGGTAATGTCGATCACTTGTTGGAGAATCCAGTTGCGTGGTAAAAACACCGGGTTGTAGCGGTGCAGCTGGTTGTCGAACCCGGTCTGGCGTTTGGATTCCGCAATGAGGGTTGCATACTGCTCAAGCCACTCCTGGGCCTGGCTACGTAACAGCGCCTCCTCGGCGGGGCTCAACCCGTCGACATCGCCCACGAGCGACCCCGCCACCGTAGCAGGGTCCGAGACGGGGTAGTGTTGCTGGAGCACCAAAAAGAAGTTATTATAGTCGCACTGGAGCTTGAATAAAAGGGAAAGCAACGGCGAGATAAACTCTTTGTTATACCGGGAGATATCGGTGTCGTCAATAAGTGCGTGCGATAACCCCAACCGGTCAAAGAACCCTTGCACGTACGCCTTGGTGAACGCGTGCTCAAACACTTCGCCACCCTGCTGGATGACGCGGGTGGCCCTGGTGATGATCTCATCCTCGTGTTGCTTGGCGTCGAACGCCGGATCGTCGCAATGCTCGGGCCCCGCGCCAAGCAACTCCGCAAGATCCTCGCCCAATCGGGTCAAGTTCCACCAAATGGCGGTGGGGGTGTTTTTGTAGGAGTACCGCAAATCGTGGTCCTCGGAGTTGGGGGTGTAGTTGGGGTTGAACTTGTCCATGATCAGAAACGGGCCAAAGTCCATCGAGAGCCCGAGCACCAGCGTGTTGTCGGTGTTGAGCACCCCGTTGAGAAACCCGTAAACCTGCCACAAAGCCGTGGTGCGGGCATTGCGGGCAATGATCTCGTAGTACATCTGGTCGTAGCGCGAGAGTGGCAACTCCTTGAACCGGCTGGCCACCTTGCTCCACTCGGCAAACTTGCCCTCAAACAACGTGTCCATCACATAGGCACTCAAATTGCGCACCCCCTCGCGATCGCCACGGTAGCGACACAAGTCAAAAGTCCCGAGTCTAACCCAGCTCTCAGCAAACCGGCACACCACCGCGCATTTCTCTGCCCGCAGCCGTTGCCCGTAGGTTTTTGGTAAGTACGTCAACAGCAACGCCCGGGTCAGGGGGATCCCTAACGCGTGGATGGCCTCGGAGATGATGTACTCGCGGATACTCAGCCGTAACACCGCTTTTCCGTCGGCAAACCGCAGGTAGGGCGTCTTTCCTGACCCCTTGAGTTGCAACTCATACCTCCGACGATTAGTAAGCACTCCTTCGGGCACCGACAGCGGTTTGTCAACCTCGAAGAGGTTACACACGCGGCCATCGCCTAATTGACCGGCAAACTGGCCAAACTGGTAGCCCGCATACGCCTGCGACCACGGAGGAGGCAACTTTGCTGCGGTCTCCTCATCGTTCCACGCCGCGCCACTGACGATGTCCTGGTAGGCCTGTGACTGCACTTCCTGGGCATCGAGCCCCAAATCGCGCACAGCATTGTCGTTGCTGGTAAAGTAGACGTACTGCTGGCGCGGTTCGGGAAGGGTGTAGCTGAACTGGCCCTCAGGAACCACTCTGGGGGTGTGGATGATGTTGTTCTCGTTGTTGCGAGCAGCCTGAGGGGTAGGGATGCGGGCATCGGGGCGCAACAGCAAAAAGGTGCTGGGTTTAGCGATCTCCACGAGTTTAGACATCGCTTTCATTTGTCAATCGGTGGTTAGCGTTCTCCTTGGCTCGGTCTTAGTGCACCGCGTCATGGCTACAAACCGGCTTATCGCTAATTGCTCGGATCTATGCAGGTGAGCAGAAGGAACGGTTGAGAGAAGCGAGGGAAAAACGTAGAGAGCCACCGATGGGACCTGAGGAGGCTCGAGTGACCTGTGTTCGTGTTATTCGGCGTATTTGAGTTTGTTTGGTGTTTCGATTTGATTGCAATACTTGCTCTATACTTCCTCCAATTTTCTCTACATTTGGTAGAAGTTTTCAAAAAATCAAGTAAACTTTGAAACTGTCACCACTGCCACCTAGGTAGATACTGAAACGTCCTTGGCACCGTTTGCATCCTTCGGTGCACACCGAGGAATGTTTCGGACACTTCCGGTGGAACCATCGCCCCACCACGCATAGTCTGAGACAATAGCCTAAGCCCCGATCAAGCAATGAGTTTCTCTGACAAAACCCCACAATGATATATGCCACCCCACTCTAATTCCACACGACAGTATAACAATCGTCACCGATCTTCGCTAGCGTATTCGACACAGCTTCTCCTTACCTGCGTGTCTCACCTGCCTCGGGTCAACTTCTTTCCGCTAAGGCGTTTAAGCGCCAAAGCCTCGACCAATGCGAAGACCCCACACGCAACCGCGCAACGCCATATAGCCACCGCACACACGTAAACGAAGACAGTGCCCCCTCTGACCCCCGCAAAACCATTTGCACCTGCCGCGCCCCTGGACAAAGCCTTACACGTTTTTCCCGTAGTTCCCCACCTTTCGCGTCGTGACTCGGATCAATGCGACGCAGTCAAACTCTTCTCACAAGTATAACAGTGACTCACCTCCGCAAAACTCAGTAACCATGGGCAAATTCAACGAGGAAGCGGTGGGGACATCATCACAGGTTTACACCAGTGAGGTGGAGTCCACCAGCTCCAACAACAAGTTCTGGCACTACATCAAGTTGGCGCTGGACCGGCTTGACCAGTTTGGAGTCGAGCAGCGCGGTATCGAGCGTGTGGAGCCGTGGGAGCGCGCCACCAACAAGCGCAAGCAGTTCATCTCGGTCATCGGGTTGTGGCTCTCTGCCTGTGGTGGGTTGTCGCTGATGTCTTCGTTCTACCTTGGCCCATTGCTTTTCGGGTTGGGTCTCAAAAACTCGATGATCCCGGGGCTTGTGGGGATGTCGTTAGGGTGTGTGGTTGCTGCGTACTTCCTGTTGATGGGCCCCCGCTCAGGGTGTCGTCAGATGGTAGGCGCCCGGTTTTTGTTTGGCTGGTACCTGGTGCGTTTAGTCTCGGTGTTCGGTGTTGTCGGTGTCATGGGGTGGCTGATTGTCAACTCGGTGGTCGGTGGCCAGATTTTGTCATCGATCAGTGGAGGTAAGGTACCGCTTGTTGTGGGTATCATTATCGTTATGGTGGTCTCGTTATTGGTGCTGGTTTGTGGCATCAAACAGCTTATTCGTGTTGAGGCCTACCTTGCCCTCCCTGTCAACTTTGCTTTCCTTATGTTGTACGTGGTGTCGCTGCAAAAGTACGAGTACTTGAGCAACGCTGATGCTCCGCACGTTGCCAACGACCCCGCGTCGGTTAAGGGTAACTGGTTGTCGTTCTTTGCTCTTTGCTACTCCATCACCTCGACCTGGGGTACCATTGCTCTGGACTACTACATCTTGTTCCCTGAGAACACCCCCGACACCACGGTGTTCCTCATCACTTTGCTTGGTATCTGGGTTCCCACCACTTTTGTTGGTGTTGTTGGGTTGTTGATTGGTAACGTGGCTCTCACCTACCAGCCGTGGGGTGATGCGTATGCTGAGTACGGGATGGGCGGTTTGTTGCACGCCGCGTTTGCTCCTTGGAAGGGCGGTGGCTCTTTCTTGCTTGTGGTGATCTTCTTGTCGTTGATCTCCAACAATGTTATCAACCTTTATCTGAGTGCTTTGGGGGCCCAATTGTGGTTCAAGATCTTTGGCAAGATTCCGCGGTGGTTGTGGCTGATTGTCCTGTTCGGTGTGTGCCTTGTGTGTGCCTTAGTTGGCCGCAACGAGTTTGCTACCATTTTGGGCAACTTCTTGCCGATGATCGGTTACTGGAGTTCTATGTACTTCATCATGTTGCTTGAGGAGAACACTATTTTCCGCACGCGCAAGTTCCGCCACTTGTTCCGGTACGAGTTCCCCGTTGACGGCGATGATGCTCAGTTGGACGAGAAGCACTTTGTCGCTACCCGTGACGTGCGCGTCCAGCAAAACTACAACTGGAGTATTTGGAACGATCCATCGCGGTTGACCCACGGGATTGCCGCCACTGCTGGGTTCCTTGCGGGCGTGGCCGCCGCGGCATTGGCCATGTCCCAAACCTACTGGGTTGGACCCGTCGCCAAGGCTGTTGGTGGCGAGTATGGTGGTGACATTGCCACCTGGCTCTGTATGGGCTTCTCTGGTGTCATTTACCCACCCTTGCGTTATTGGGAGCTCAAAAAGTTTGGTCGCTAATCTTGACTGGCCACTAATAATTGTAATTCAGTTCTATAGAGATTTATTTGGTTAAGTTAAAGAATGTAGAGATTATTCTGTTGTGGCAATCTTGAAGGAAACGTTTTTTCAAGGTAAAATCACTGGAATGAGATTTCAAAATCCCCCTAAAAAGTTCTCTCGAACGGCAAGTGGCTAAAGCTCATGCACCTCAAGATCGAAATGACATATTTTT